>JAGYYJ010001007.1:0-177584 GCA_019671005.1 Hibiscus mutabilis
GGTGACTAGTTCATCGAGGACTTTGAATGGCTTGGAACATAGCGGTGGTGATGACGATGTTGTGGTTTTGGAGAAAGACTATATCATCAATCGCGGTGGTGTTTTTCCAACAATTGATAGGGTTCACAAACAAATTGACCGTAGCATGCAAAGAGTTTTGATTGTGCATTTGTTTACAATTCCCTTCTCTTCCGTATCCATACGTTATGACCACCACACCAAGTTCGGTATATAGTGGCATCTTTCTCGGCGTTTTTGAATTAAACGCCGGTAAATTTAAACATATAGCGGCGTTTAGTAAAGAAACGCCACAAAACGATAAATTTCGCGGCATTTATTTAAAAACGCCGCTATAGATAGTACATTGTGGCATTTTCAGATAGGAACAACGCAATAACTTATACATTAGTGGCGTTTTTTATAGAAATGCCGCAATAGGCGTCTTATTTAGTGTAAATGCTACAATTGGTATTGTTTTTAGTGGCGTTTTCTAAAAAACCGCTGCAAAAAGTGTCGTATTCGTGGCATTTGGTTTTAAAGACACCTCAAAGATGTTGTATTAGTGACGTTTGGTTTTACAAACGTCGGAATAATTGAAACTCACCGTTTTGATTTGAGCACTGGGCCCTCCCTCACCTCGATCCCCAAATTAACCTATCGTAAAAATCCCTAAATCTCTCTCGCCAATGTTCTCCCTCGCTAGTTGCCTCCGTCACCATGGTATGCCGTCGCTGTCGGTTATCTCGAATAGAACACCATCGTCCGGTCGTCTACGTCGCTGTGCTCTCTCCCGCTAGTGCTCTCTGCCTGAACTGCCGAAGCCCTGCTCTCATCAGCAAGCAACATACTCAAATGCAACTCCTAATTATCAATTAATTTCTTTTTTTATTATTATTTTTTTTGTTGCAGATGTTGGGTTGAGAGAGAGGCTTAGGAAGATTATAGATTTGGATTACTTTACAACCACGCCGGAGATGAAAGCTCCTGTTGAAGTGGCAGCTGCTACTGGTGTTGGGACATATACTACTTTCCAGGTGGAAGATTCAGTCGACCAGTACCAGCAAAAGGTACAACTTTGTTTTTAGTTTAAATAAGGAATTTACTGTATTTTCTTATATAACTTTTTTTGCTTATATAAACTAATAATTTCTGGGATTAGAAAATGAAATTTTTATAGTTCAGTCTAATGATACTAGCAACCCAGTAAATCTTTTGCTTGTATTTGTTTGTATATTGTTAAGTCATGGTTATTGCTTTTACATGAGTGTTTAAGCAGATACATATACGAGTGTTTAAGCAAATACAAATTTTACTATGTATCTATGTTTGAGAATGCACAAAAAAAATACTAATAATATGCAGTTGAGATCCTTCAGACGGTTATATTAGTGAACGCTTTTACTCTCTTTTTAATACCTGTAAGCTAGGAGCACAAATGAGAATTGCTAGCTGTGGGAGAAAATCCATCTCATATAATGCCCTCATTTTGCTTGGAAGGAAAGAGTTTCTTGGGTAAGGTTCTTGGTATTATTAGTGATGAAATCTCATATAATGCCTGCATTTGTTTTTTCAACTGAAAGAAAATACTAGATTGTAACTCTTAATCAAAAGTCTAATGTAGTGGACAATTTCTATTACATCTGTCAAAATAGATTGTAACTCATTGGGGATTATTCAATGCTTATTAAATCTCTCTGGACTTTTTAGTAAATGTAAATGCTTAAGTTTTTCATTGAGTTCTTCACACCTAGTATTACCGATTTGGATACATATCATTGGTGTTGGTTTTTAGAATAAAGATTTTTTATGTAATCTATTTCTGTTACATGGACTTGGTAATAAATATCAAATATTGGCATGTATCCAATTCATTTGCTCTATTTTTGGACCAGAAGAGTCTGTTAAGATGTGTTAAAAAATAAGATACAAAAGAGTAATGAACAATAAAATAAATTTTTTTTATATTTTACCCTTCTCTCTACTATGGCGTATTAGCTTTGTTGGACATTGTATTGATGCTTGTAGGTTACTGTGGTGATGAGTTTGAATTAATTGATGCTTATAGGTTATTGTGTTTCATATTGTTATAGTTAATTTATACAGCTATTTAATTTTAAGTTCCAAGATTTGGCAATTAATGCAACTCAAAGAACTGGAGTTGACGTTGGTCAAGGGCTACAAGTAGTTGATATTAAGAAGTACATTAAAGTGGAAAAAATACCAGTCGATTAATTTGCTTTTGATACAATCTGCTGTGATGTTGATAATTACTTTTTCCCCTATTTTAGATAAGTCAGTTTATTTCTTTTAAATTATTTTTCTCCTTTTCTTTGTTATAATTTGGTGATTAATTTGCTTCTAATGCAATCTACAACAATGTTTTTATTGTACATGAGTTTTTTTTTTTTTTTTTTCATGTAGAAAAAAAATTAGAGAAAGAAGAATCATAAGTTTTCATGGTTGGATGACTTGTTTGCATTCAAAGGAAGAAGAGGATCCTTAAGCAGCGTTTGAAGGTTCCACAAGCATTTAACCAGTTTACCAAGACTCTTGACAAGAACCTAGGTCTGCAATAAAATCTTCACTTCTTTCTGATTTATGTATTAGATTCACTATGTCTGATTTGAATGGTTCTTCTATTCTAATTTTATTTCATGTTAACTTTGCATATATGTTTGTGTAGTATGAGTTTGGGGAAATGGATTTGTAATGTTGAAAGTTATTTTAGATGTATAGTTCTGATCGTTCCCATGATTAATTGTTTATTTGAGAAAATAAATGTGGATTGGAATTGTGGAAATTGGTTAATGTATTTTAAATTATTATATTTGAGGGTTTTTTTTTTGAAAAAATGGTGTTATTTGTATTTACAAATGCCATTAAAGAATAATTTTTGCGGCGTTTGCAAACACAAATCCCACTAAAGAACAGTCTTTTGTGGCGTTTGAAAACACAAACGTCACTATAAAATAATTTTTCGCAGCGTTTGCAAACTCAAACGTCGTTATAGATCTTGACTTTTTGCGACATTTTTTTCATAAAAACACCACAAATTGTTGCAGCTTTGGTTTAAGTGGCATTTCTTGTGGTGTTTTTTTAAGAGCCGAGAAAGCTTTTAGCGGCGCTAAAAAACGCCGCGAAAGGCTTGCTTTGTTGTAGTGGACACCTCAAAGGGACTTGCAATTAATGATCTAGAAAATAATTATATCCTCGTTAAGTTTGAAGATGAGCATGATTATGTTAAGGCCTTTTCGGAAGATTTTTGGACTATTTATGACGGTTATCTAATAGTACAACCATGGAGTCGCTCCATCTCGGCTTTAGAAAAATACCCATCTCATGTGGTTGTTGGGATCCATTTACCGAGTCTTCCTCATAGGTATTATTTCAAGAATTTATTCAGATTGGAATGTAGACTATAGTACGACTGCAAGAGAACGAGGTAAGTTTGCAAGATTAACGGTGATTGATGGTTGATATTAATAAATCGCTCTTATCTTGTATCATGATTAATGGTTTCGTGTAGAAACTCGAGTATGAGGGAATCAACACTTTGGACCATGGATGGTGGTTGAGAACTAGCGTCGTAAGCCTAGAACCAATGCTAAGTGGAACAAAAGAGGTGGCAACAACACAAACAATGTAAGGGGTTATTGGTTTCAAAATTTGAGTAATGTGGATGAGGAGCATGCAAACGCGTAGGCATCATCTGTGGAGAAAAATGCTACGGGAACTAATATTGGTGAGGGCACATTAACTGATAAACGGGGAGAAGCTAGTAGGAGTAAAGGTTGTTGGACAAAAAGAAGGTTAAATTCGAAATAATCAATAAAATAAATTAAAGTAATGAATTACGGTAATTAAAAAGAAATAAACGAAATACAATTTTGAAATAACCAGACAGGGTTGCCGAGGCCTGCTAGAAACACAGTTTCCTTAAGATAGATTCGACCGCTCTTCGGTGCTAGAGATCTTTGGTCGTCGGTCTCCTAGGATACAATAGCGGATGATTATCTTCAGCAGCACGACCGAGTAATTACGACCGAACTTGAGCCTTCGACTATCACCTGAAAAACCATTGCAATTTGGGAGAAAGAAAACAATTTTAGTTTTGTTAAACAACTGGAAAAGATCATGTATTTATAGGGGAGAATTAGGTTAAACGTGAATTAAAAAATATTTCGATTTTGCCCTTGATCGGATATATGAGTGGGCTGCAAGCAAAATTCGAATTTCAATCTGAAATTATCCCTTTAATTTTGGGATAATATGCTATCTCAAAAGGAAAAAAATAATTGGAAGTGGTAAAATGTCCACAGGTTTACGTAGGGCCCGACTAGTCCGAAAATTTGCATCGCCCATGTCATGCGAGTGCATCCCAACCCGAATGGGATTGGATTCGCACCCCCTGCGCGCGAGGCACAGTTTCCATTCATGTCATTCAATGACCACAAAGAGGGTAAGTGTATATAAACACTTCCCATTCCATTTATCCCATCCATGTGGGATATGGGGTGTTTCATTTCCTTTACTTAATTTGCAACCTCATTACTTTGAGCATCAATTTCTCACTCATTACTCAACCATTTTGAGCATATAAAATACCGTTGTAAAGGTCTCACAGAGTGGAATAAGATCCAATTGAATCCTCATTTGAATCTCCACCTTTACCCATTTGAAATATGGCTCAAAGTTACAATTTTCTCACACTTTTCCAACAAATGTAAGCCTACTTTGCATCATATTCCTAGTGTTAGAGAAAAGATTGATATTGTACCCCTTATGGAGGGACAAGAGACAGATTGTGTCGCACATTGTTGAACAATCATCGAAACATCACGAGGCAATGGTCATAATTGAAAATGGCTCTACATAACACAAATGATCGAACCATAGGGGTTGAACATCAATTTCTCATTCATTACTCAACCATTTTAAGCATATGAGATACCGTTGTAAAGGTCTTACATAGTAGAATAAGATCCAATCAAATCTTCATTCGAATCTCCACCTTTACCCATTCGAAATATGGCTCAAAGTTACAATTTTCTCACGTTTCCAACAAATGTAAGCCTGCTTTGCATCTCGTTCCTAGTATTGGGGAAAATATTGATATTGTACCCCTTATGGAGGGACAAGAGACAGATTGTGTCGCACATTGTTGAACAATCATTGAAACATCACGAGGTAATGGCCATAATTGAAAATGGCTCTACAGAACAAAAGTGATCGAACCAAAGGGGTTGAGGTTACATGGGATTTCTAATAAATTGTTCAAAGAGAACAATAAAAGAGTCTCAGGGGTCGTAAGCATACTGAATCTCATATTTCCGCTCACCCATTTTTTATCTAATGGGTTCAAGCAGTCTCTAATCAGCTTGATTCTATTGTAGTCTACAAGGAGGTGGAGTCAGCGAGTATGTGGGACGATAATACATGAACCAGTTTAATTAACCATATGAAATTGTCATGGGGCTAGATTGCTGCTAGCCGAATCGCGTGGCCTTTGTCATTTTCTCGGTCGAAACTACGATTAAGAAAGCCTGAATTCCTTGTCACGGAGCTAGACTCTTGCTAGCAAAACTGTACGGCCTTAGGCGAAGCTCTCTTGAAAAACCCCCAAGTCAGCCTGGATTTTTTCTCTAGAAGATCAAACTCTCCCAAAACCCTCGAACGCAAGATCGTTCTAAGTAGAAGCTGAACAAAAGAACAACGAAAAGAGATTGACAACAAAAATAACAATAACATAAAGAACACTCAGAGAGTTTAGAGTAAATGCTTTTTGTATTACTCAAAGTGATGGATGAATGAGATAGCAAGTTGTGTTTTCCAATGAGGTGGGGGTAGGCCTCTATTTATAATTGAAGACCCCTACATTCAACGACTCTGTTTAAATTACATTGACGGTCGAGATTAACTTTATCTTTTTACAAAATCTATAATTATCAAAAACATTATCTAAATAAACTATTTCAAATAATTTCAAATGGATAATGCTTGACCAAATTACCCTTTTGGATCTTCCATAGTTTGGCTAAGCCTGGTGGTCTTGCGGGCTTTCTAGCATTCTCTAAGTGTTGGGCCAAGTTTGATGGTCTTGGCAAGCCCGATATATCGCACACAACCTCTTTGGCTAATGCTTCCACCAATGTCTTGGACCCAAATGTGCAGTTCATGATATTCTCCACCACTGAATTTAGCGACACCCTCGTCGCTCTGCTCGAACGATCCTGAGTTGGGTCACCTCGATTACCTGCTGATGCCTCAGCTTGTTGCGTTTCCTCCATGTGAACAGCTTACCTCGGCTCAGACCGCCATTGAACATCACGTGCTTAGATGTCTTTCGATACATCTCCCTCATAAGAGCCTTCTTTCACAAGCCTTGATTTACCTCGACTCGAACCCTTTTGGTCTTGCTGCAAAGACTTGGAAGTCATCACAATATTTAACACCGGTCGAACTCTCAGATTCGTCAGCAACTCTGGCTTGCCCCTTAGAACTTTGAAAGGTCCCTTCCAATCCTTGGTTTCCCCGCACTGAAGGCTAGATCTTACTTGACCTATGCTTATCAACCATGGCAAATCAAAACCAAAAACACTAGAATTGTTTTTGAGATGTACCTCATTCTCTGTCGTATTTACTCTAAAACATGTCAGCTCTTCTTTCTACACAAAGTCTGACACCCCTTGCATTGAACTTTTTATAGTGAAGTTCGTTGCACCACTTTGCAACGGCCCTTCTTTCACGAAGTTCGGTGCCCCTTGTTGCATCCGCCCTTCTGAATTGAAGTTTGGTGTTATCTCTCTACATTGGTTCTTCCTCTTTGAAGTTCGATGCCTTTTCTTGCATTGGCACTTCCTACCCGAAGTTCGTCGTTTCTTTCCCACCTTTCCCCTAGGTGGTGTCTCCATGGTTGCTATGTCCATCAACGGCTTGGCCCCATTCGACTCTTCTTTGGTCTTTAAAGCAATGTTTTTCACTTGAACATCCTTGGCAAGCTCCTTCGTAGCCTTCTCGGACATGATCAACCCATTTTATTTTTGGTATCCATTTACCTTGGCAGAACTTGACAACTCCAAACCAAGTTTCACAGGCTCTTTACTCTCGGCCTTGCCCCTCATCCTAGATCCCTTGGCTCGAATTGGGCATCTGCTCAACTTGTGAGGCCCCTTACATCGGTAGCACTCTAATTGCTTTCTTTTCACCCTCGGCTTGACAGCTTCCTCACTTGCTATCGCACCAGGTCTCATCCTTGGCTTGACTACTTTGGCACTCGTAGTCAAACCATGGACCTCTCTTCGCTTGGCGGCACTAGCATAAGCAATCGCCCCAAGTCTCTCTACTTCTCCCTCTGACTCGTCTGTTATCTTGACCATGGCAACAATACGATTCTTCTTGGGACATTCCCTTATCAAATGAGAACCATTACAAAAGTAACACTTTAACTTCTTGCTCTCCTTCTTCTCCAGCACGGATTTAGCCTCACCATTCCCACTGTCTCTCGATTTGAGCCTGGTTGACTCAACACTGGCTTGCTTGCTTTTTGTAGGCTCGGTCAGAGGTTCGGCAACAACGATAGCCTCTGAAAGTCTCTAGGCATCTCATTGCTCTACTGCGAGCTTCGTCCCCGGTCTAAGTCCCTCTAAGAAGGTCTTGAGCACACCCTATTCACTCAGTGCAGTCTTGCAACTGAGCAGCTTACTCTTGAGATCATCCACCTCTTTTAGCAAAGCCCTCATTTCATCTTCACGAGCACAACTCTCTCAAACTATCTTTAACTCGTTGAGGATACGTTGTGTCTCGTCGTTGAACTGGCCCTCCATAGACTCTAATTTTTTTAAGATGTGACTCCACAACACCTTGGATCTCCTTGACCTTCTCTTTGGATTCCCTAAGTCTATCAATCCTCTTCACCAGCAACGATATAGCTTTAAACAGTTAATATATCTGAGATTTAAGATAATCAGTTCTATCGTCAAAAATCTCAATATAATCTCTTATCTGGTTCATCGTCAATGTTCTCTAATAGTTTCCACCACGACACTCATTGGCTTATTGTATAGAAGAACCATTTCTCTGTTGCGCCATCTCAATATAATCCATGATCACTCTGACTAACTCGAACGCAAATCTTCATCACGCTTGACTGTACCTTCAAGCTGGTTCGATTGTAAGTCCCTTCGACTCGCTCTAATACCACTTATTACGGGGCTAAACTACTGTTAGCCTAACCCTACGACCTTAGTCGCTTTCTCAGTTGAAACTAAGACTAAGTAAGCCTGAATCCCTTGTCATGGGGCTAGACTCCTGCTAGCAAAATCGTACGGCCTTAGGCGAAGCTCTTCTAAAAACTGCCTAAGTCAGCCTGGATTCCCGCTTCGAAGTCAGCCTGGATTCCCGCTTCGAAAGATCAAACTCTCCCAAAGCCCTCAAACACAAGATCGTTCTAAGCGGAAGCTGAACAAAAAAACAATGGAAAGAGATTGGCAACAAAAACAACAAGAATACTCAAGAACACTTAGAGAGTTTAGAGTAAATACTTCTTGTATTACTCAAAGTGATGGATGAATGAGATAACAAGTTGTGTGTTCCAAGGTGGGGGTATGCCTCTATTTATAGTTGAAGCTCCCTACATCCAACGACTCTGTTTAAATTACATCGATGATCGAGATTAACTCAATCTCTTTACAAAATCTATAATTATCACAAACACTATCTAAATAAACTATTTCAAATGGATAATGCTTGACCAAATTACCCTCATGGATCTTTTATGGATTTGGCTAAGTCTGATGGTCTTGCGGGCTTTCTAGCATTCTCCAAGTGTTGTGCTAAGTTTGATGGTCTTGGCAAGCCCGATACATCACACACAACCTCTTTGGCTGATGCTTGCACCAATGCCTCAGACCCAAATGTAAGGCCCGTGATAGAATGCACATGCGGTTTCGATGAGGATGTTGTCATGGATAATGTGGTCGAGGTTGTTGTTCGGGAGGAGGCGATCTTGGCAACACCACCTCAATTATTTTCATATTATCATAAATTGCTTCATGTTTTGAAATTGCTAGGGTGCTAACCTTTACTTTCGGGAGATATTTTAAAATTTTCATGCGGACTCATAAGCTTAAGGTATTGGCGTTATTTGAGACCCGTATTAGTGGAACTATGGCTGACAGAGTTATTACTAAATCATTTTGAAGCACATGATTTCAGCAGTGGCATTTGGTTTCACCAATTCAATAATGGGAGGTGCCGTTTTCGTGTTGGTGAGTCTTGGATACAATTTTCGATAATTTATGCGATCCTTCAGAGACAAAAAATAAAATATTTGTGGAATCAATTGGAGCGGCTAACATCGCGTGATAATATGTCATGGCTGATAGGCGATGATCTCGATGTGATAATGAGACCAGAAGAACGACCGGGAGGTAGTACAGTGGGATTGGGTGTTATGCCTTGTTTTTGGTTGCTTCTAGCCACCCATAATCACTTTTTTAAATAAAATTAATGTCTCAACACCTTTAATTGGAGCAAAAAAATCACATAAAAAGTTATTTCCACCTAATCTCAATAGTTAAAATTTTTAGTTTTTGAGTAAAAAATTACATTTATGAGTGAAATTACTTTTTTACCCTAGGTGAATTAAAGCCAAAACTAAAATTAGACCACTATCTTTGTAACGACAAGACAAAACAAAATTGAAAGACGAATTAAAGCCCTAGGTGATCACTTAAGGTAAACTACACTAATGATCATGGGTGAGTTTGCAATACAACGATCTAATTTAAAGTTACAAACGATACAATTAAAATTTTATAAAAAAATATAACATTTTTGGTTGATACAATAACAACTTAAATTGCAACCGAAATATTAGAAAAATGAAACTTAAAATATTACCCACACAACTAAAATTATATTTATTTATAATATTTTCTGTTGTAACTTAAATATGATATCCCAAGTACAACATAAAATGTTATGCCTTTGGATAATTGTACCATT
This sequence comes from Hibiscus mutabilis, assembly GCA_019671005.1. NCBI lineage: Eukaryota > Viridiplantae > Streptophyta > Magnoliopsida > Malvales > Malvaceae > Hibiscus > Hibiscus mutabilis. The sequence continues at coordinate 10,006 of JAGYYJ010001007.1, forward strand.
TTTTAGACCGTTTTTAACCCTCTAGTTCCTTAGACTCCTCAATTATCACTCAAGTTTATTCCAGTTACGGAAGGCTGATTTGACATGTTTGACTAGCTTATTTGACACCGTTTGACCACGTTGAGCCATAGTTGACCGATCACTTGACTGAAAAAAAAAATCCTCTTTAAAGAGATCCGCAATTCTTGAACCCTAATTTCAAATTGAAGAGAAGAGTGAAGAAACTGATGAAAAAGAAGAAGAATCAAGAGTGGAGAAGAATCAAGAGATAAAAGCCTCTATTATTTTTATTCTGTAACCATTCCATTTTCGAAAGAAGATGGAAATTATCTGCTTATAGTCTAGGGTAAGAAATGTCAAATTGTCAATTCTTGTGTTAAGTCAGTGCCATGGTTTTTCTAGTTCAGTCTAGTAGCTATTCAAAATGGTTTTGCATCGATTATGTTGTATAGAAAAGGATGATAGTATATGTAAGCTTACCTAGATCACCCTGCTCAAAAAGATCAGATTCTAATCCATCACAGCTGACTTTTGAAACAAAGTGCAGTAAACCAGCATTAAGGTAATCTAGGGGCATTCACTCTGGTGATAGTAGGATGAGGTCTATCTTTGATTTTTCAGCACAACTGCTTGTAGTAATCCGATTACCGCTCAAGCAATGTAGCTCACGGGAAATACTTGATCTCATGTTATCTATATACTTTAATGGTACTCCACACATTGTTCCCCTCTATCAACTTTCTCATTTTCGTAGCAGCATCCCCATCTGAGCTTGCACAAGTGTTTGACAAGAGAACATAATTTTCATTGTTAGAAGAATCCAATTCGAAAAGCTTGTTTGTGGCAATCTCAGCTAAAACTACATTTCCATGAAGCTTAGATGAACTCAGCAATATTCTCCCCCCTACAACATCTAGTTTAACATGCATTCTTTTAATGAACTCATAGGCCCGTTCTAGATAGCCAGAATGGACTAAAAAGATCCACAGCACATCCATAATGCTTCATTTCAGGGGGTTAGTCCATGAACTTTTTTCATACTTTTGAAATATTTCAATCCTTTATGTACCCATCCAGCATGAGTGCATGCAAACAAAACCCCAACAAAGCACCCATAAGTCGACCGAACACCCTCTTTAATCATCGGTGAAAAGTATTCAAGTGCAGAATCAGCGAAACTATTAACAGCAAGTCCTGAGATGGCTGAAGTCCATAAAACAAAGTCTTTCTCTTTCATATCATAGAATACCTCCAAAGCCCTCTCAACCGCACCACACATGCAATACATATGAATCAAAGAATTTCCACCAAAACATCAGCTTGTACATGATATAATCTAAACTCAATTTTGAAACGCTTGACTAACGTCATGAACACCCAATTGTAATTGAAAAGTATAGCATAAACAACTCGATTGAATTAAGAACTGCAAATAAACAACAGATTTCTGATGATAAATACATGTAAGAAAGAAAGAACAGCATAAATTATGGTGAAAAACTTACGAATTGAACTTTTTAAGGACTAAGATCAATTTATATGATAGTACCTCAGCAACCACTAAATGACCCTACTAGTCACAAAACTTTGCCCTTCATCCACTTCTTCTGCCTCATTGGTGCACATAACGACTCATCAAAGCTTCTTTCTCTTTCGACTGGAACTAAACCCGAATAATGCTTCATTCCTTCACCAAAAGTGGTTATTTACATTACAAGTAAAATCATACAATCTACAACCATCCCCTTCCTTGAGGAAAACTGCAATACTATAGTATCAGATTAAATGGGAAAGAAAGGTTAACATAACAATGAGCAAATGATACATTCAACCAACGTTCAATCCTCAAAATCCCAATCGCTATCCCTTCTCGAAGACCTTCCAAACACCGAACTCGATCTACTTCTCCTTGTAGATCCAGAATCTGGGCCGGAACGTGATGAAATCCTAAATCTTCCGAAAAAAGAAACAAAACTCCGAAAAACATGTCCTAATCCTCTACTCTCTTGTGACCTTCTCCCACTAGGCGCCAATGAAATCCTTCTAGGAGCACCCGCATTATTGAATCCACCATCCATCTCAGTAAACACTACCGGAAACTCCCTCTCCGCTGCTCTCGTCCCTCCGGTAAACCTCCCCACAGCAAACCCACCTCCCGGTAACCTCCATATGGCTAATCCCACAGCTTCTTCATTTCTAACAGCATTGTTTTCCTCTAAGTTATTTCCGTTATTTTCTGTTGGCAATTCATGGCGGCAAACAGGACAAGAGTTCCGAATAGAAAGCCAAGGTAAAATACAATCCGAATGGTAAATATGCCTACAAGGCATTTCCCGAGCTTCGGAGTGGAGCTCGAACGGCTCTTTACAAACTGCACAGTGAGATTCCGATCTTACGTGGCTTCCTACGATTTTTATCACCGGCATTGATTCAATTGCCGCTTTGGAGGCAGGTGGTTGATCGAGTCGGCCAACTCCATTGGCTTCTAATTGAGATAGCTGATCGAGAAGCCGATCAAAACCCGACCCCATTAAGAACTCCGACATGCTAGCAGGCAAGGGACGAAGACCCGACCCGGACCCATCATCGTAATAAAGCTCGAAATTTCTATTACCTCTCTCGGTAACCATGCCATCGGCTTCGGAGGTGGCTCCACGGAGAACTACAACGGGATTAAAAGGGGAGCGATCGCCAGCGTTTCGACGAGTGCGGCGGAAATGAGGAGTTGCGCTGGGGCTTGGGCTGAGGGCGGGGCTCGGCGTGTCGGAATACATGGATGCGGCAGGGAAACGGTGGTGGATGTGGGATCGAGAGGGCGTTTCAATTTCTTCGATGAAGCCTCCGCCGCAGTCGGGGCAATTGAGTGAATCTTGGAGAGATCGGACCCGGATCCGGATGAAGCGGTTGCATCTGTAGCACCAATAGGGAGATCTAATCGATTCCATAGAAAGAAACCCAAAAAAGATTATCAAGAAATTAAAACGTGGAAATTGAGAAATCAGAGAATTTAAAAGAACCCTAGAATTTGATAGAGAGGGAGACGGAGAGAAATGATAAAAGGGGAAAGGAAGCGTGGAAGATTCAACGGTATAAGCGCGTGGTTTATCCGCCTTCAGTTACTTCTTTAACGGAATATGGTTGCTTCTTGAGTTGTATAGTTAACGACGTTAGTGATATTAACGAGATAAGGGACTACAAAGGCGTGGAATTTGGATGGTGGGCCCACCAGGTTAGCGGCAAAAAGGGTAAAATCCATTCGCCTAATTATGTTTTAGCCCTCTATCATGCTCAAATTTAATATTGAGTACCTTTCTTTTAAATATCATTAGTATATTCAAATTGATGTTAGTTTTATTTTAAAAATTAATTTTAAGCCTTCAACTGACATATTATTTTATTATTAATCAAGGCGAAGGCTGAGCAAAGAAGTGTTACCATGTTAATAATTTATAGAGCAAATACTAAAACTCTCGGTTGATATCTTCTCTTTTTTCTTAAGTTGTGGGTTCGAAATTCATTAGGACAAATTTTTAAGTAAAATTTGTTAAAAAAATATTACCTCTAGGCCCAAGGGTTTAACTTCACATTTAATCCCTCTCACGTTGTAATAATTCAATTTTAATCCCTTGTGATTCCTTTATAAATGGAGAAATTATAGTTTTAGTCCCTTCTTAAATTTAATAATCAATTATCCCCCAAAGTTTTTAAGTCTATTATGGTCCAACACAAATTTCCTAACTTTGTTTCTATTGTTAATCCTTATGATTAAATTTGTTCATTTTTCCGCTTTGTATGAGTTTGAATCTCGATATTTACTTTAAAAATTTAAATATTATTCTATTGTAACAAACAATATATAGTTAACTGGAATTTTGTGATAAAATAAGAGTAAAAAAATCCTCTATCTCATACTCCATTAAAATGTTTTGCATTTATAACCGGCTGCAACATTAATTTTAGTGTTAGTTGCCTATTCCTTTCCCTTTAATTTCTTATATTCAGTTCTTGTTTTTTTTTTATGTTTTGGTTTTCTTTTAATTTTTATTTTCCTTTATGACATGCTTTTTCCTCTGTCTTGTAGTACGTTTTCGCCTACATTTGTGATCAATTTGCATTTGTGGATGGTTTTCTCAGGACAATCTGCTCTATTTGTGGTCATCGATGATCTTTCAATAGTTTGATCACCTTTTGTGGTTCATTTTTTGATGCACTCAAATCTATTTTGCGAAGTAGCCTGGAAGATTGTTGGTTTTGCTCCCCTTTCATACTTTGATCCTTAAGCGTGTAGATAGATAGAAACGAGTTTTGTTTCCTGCTTTCTTTGTCTAGTTTTTCATCTGATCCTTTTCGTTGCGGCTCACTGAATGTGTTTTGTTGGTCTCATGTTTTGTTATCTATTTTTTTAGTTTCCCTTTATACACTTTTGATACCGATTTTAAAAATTGATCGTTATGATCACTTACGTTTTTTAAACATTTTGTCACTCGAGTGTTAATTGTCATTAGACGCTGAAAGCGTGCTGAGTTGACACAGAAAAAAGAATGATAAATTACCTAGCAACAAGTTTTTTGTTGTTGTTGCAGAAATGGGATGAACATGAATGAGACAAGCTCAAGAAGAAAAGCAAGAAAAGAATTGTAGATATGTATGCAAGAGTTTAATCGGAGACGTAATAGTAAAGTATCGAAAGAAAAAAAGTACATGGAAAGATAACAGACACACACAACAAAATTGACCGTTAGATGATATTTTAAATGGAATATTGATTCATGTATATGCTATAAAACATGGGTTGGAGTTCAGACTTGTTTTTGTGTCTAATGCTTTCATTAACATGTACGCCAAATTTGGTAAGTTTGCAAATGCGCATAACGTTTATTATAGCATGGGATGTGGTATCTTGGAACTCGATAATAGCTGCCTATGAGCAAAATGATGATGAGAACAGAGCACTAGCTTTGTTCTACAATTCCTTGCTTTTCTTCTTGAGCTTGTCTCATTCATGTTCATCCCATTTCTGCAAAAAGAAACTTGCAGCTTCAAATCAACTATGGTTGAGGGAAGAAAAAATAAAAAAAATTGTAATTATGAAATTCTAAATGTGTAATTGTATAAATTGTTTTTATTTCGGTGGTCAAAATAGGAGTAAAGTAATAGCTTAGGGATTTTATTCTTTTTTACTGTGCCAACTCAGCACGGCGACACCGTCTAACGACAATTAACACCCGAGTGACAAAATGTTTAAAAAATGAAAACGTAAGTGACCATAACGGTCAATTTTCAAAATCGATGACCAAAAGTGTACAAATCTTAAACATAAGTGACCATTCCAATAGTTTACCCTTGTTGATTGTCAAAATGGACATGGACCGGAGATAATGGACCGACGGTGGTCGAGAGGGCTGTTTCGGGTCGGAGTTTGCATGTCATTCTTATTTTGGGTGGCAATGGTGTCTGAAAAAATGGAGGATCCTGGTTATCTCTTGCTGCATGTCCAATTTTATACTACTCGGACAGGTGTCATGATAGGGTTGTCGTGACGCTTTGATTGGACTGACTATGACTTGACTTCTTAGGTTCCCCTCGTTATTCGTGGCGGGCACGTGTGTAGTCTTGTGGACGCCGGATGAGACACGATGTTGCGAGTAGTCTTGTATGTTCGCTATAGGTTGCGAAGCGTATCACACAGTTCGCGGGTGATTCTGTGTGTAGCGGTCCGCGTGCGTTGTTATGTTCATCGCCAGATGTCCCTTGTGTTACCTCATCTGCAGTCTTCCTCATTCTAGTTTCAACACTTGGCAGTACATGTTTGTAGGTACTAATGATGAGTGTTCAAAAGTACTATTTTTATGACCATTTTTACTTATATTATTGTTAAACTTAGGCTCATTTTAGGTGCATTTGTAGGCATTTATGCATAATTTCCTAGTTTCTTTGATTCATGAGCTTGGTATTACATTTTGTTGGTTTTTCGTGGAAAAGTCGCTGCTTTGGTGCTTTATTTTGTGCAGGTTAGGATTGCCGTGACAAAGTGCAAATTGCCGAGGCAATTCAGGAGAATAAGGAATGACTTGTCGAACCAGTTGCCTAGGCAATTCGAGATAAATCTGCCCAGCTGTGGATGATAATCGAAATTCAAGGGATAACTCTCTAAAATTCAGATTTACAAGAGGAATTTGATGGAGATAAAGACTCCAATTATTGAGGAGTTCTTGGAGATCAAAGGGAGATTAAATTCCAAGAGTTTTAGGAGAAGTTTTTGCAGGAATAAAAATATAATAATAAAAGAGATTTATTTCTTTTATTCTATTTAATTTCAACTTAACTTTCTCCTCAAGAAAGACTTTGACCCAACCATCTCCTATAAATAAGAAGACTAGCCGTCTACTTCAAGGGAGTTCGATTAGAGGGGAATTGAGAGAGAAAACGTAAGGCGCTATTCGAAGTCTTCTTCTTCTTCTTCTTTGTTTTGGTTAGATTCATATTTGGGGATTATTCTTTGTATATCTTTTGAACCCAGCCATGAACTAACTTGATTTGCTAGGATTATTGTGTTTAGTGGTTGTGAGAAAACGATTGGAATTGTTTAGGTTTTTTGTTTTGCAATTTAAGTTCAAGGCTTGTCCATTCTTGGTATTTATCTTTGCTTGCGATTGAATCGGAAGAGGATCTTGTGAATGCATCAATTTATCTAATATCGGGAGAGTTAGATTCAAGAAACGAATGAACATGGTTTTTGTCCAAATCGATGAAGACTAATTCGGCTTAGGAATAAGTTACGAATTTCAACGGCTAAAAGAAGTGCAAGATAGGTTGATGTTCACCCATGATTAACGCAGGGATGTATTATCAAGGCATGCACATTGACTAGAGTTTCAAATTAGGGATAAGGAGAAACCATTGAAGAACGCTTTGCCGAACCTTGAAGGTTGCCGCCCAATTGCCCAGGCAATCATTTCACTAGTTGCCCTGGCAATCGCCTTACCAATTGCCCATGTAGACGTTTTTAATTGCCCAGGCAATCGTGTTGCCTGTTGCCGAGGCAATCAAGCTGCCTTTACATACAAAACCGAAACTATCCATTCAATTTCCACACCATGACTCACTTTAATACGGTCTATTCTCTCAATCATTCAACTTCTCTTTAGTTTACTTGCTTTCTTTACTTTACTTGTTTATTCAACCCAACTATCATTACTTGTGTTTTTCTTTTTCAACGCAGTAACTTAAGCAAAGTGGCCTAAACCAATCCCTGTGGAGACGATACTCGATACTTATCATATCATTTTATTACTTGCGACGTGTATACTTGCACAAATTGCGAAGCACTCTAAACATGCAACAACTAACAATTATCCCTAGGTGACGGAAGGTTATAAAGTGACCTTGACTAACTTGTGGAATCTAAAGAGGGCTCAACAAGCCGGTTTTCTTTGGGAGTCATGAATATTTTATGAATTGTCGCATAATAAAATTAATTGACGGACCGGTCAATTTTCTTTGGGAGTAAACCGTTGTATGTGAAATGTCACATGATGAATCTCTTCATTAGAGAAGCGTGTCGAGGAAGACATGGTTCTTTGTTATAAATAAACTTTAGTTGACATTCTTGAGTTTTACTTTATTTATCTTATTTGTTGCTTTTGAGTTTTTGAGAAGAGTAAAGGAAAGCTTTAGAAAGGGAAATATAATCTTTCCTGTGTTGGTGGTGAGTGATAAGGTTCGTTGTACTACCGAATCAAACGAGTTGCTAACAATGTTAGAGTCTCAGGGTCTTCTTGTTGTTAACTATTGCACGTAATAAGTGCTCCGCAATTGTGCAAGTGTACACGTAGCAAGTTATAGTATAAAAGATATCGTCTCCACAGGGATTGGTGCCACTTCAAGAATCTAATCTCTTGCACTGTAAAAAGTAAAATAAACACAAGTAGGAGATTGTAGGAGTTTTAACTAACAACTAAACTAGAAAGCAATAAAGTAAAAGAAGATGTAATCAAATGAGAGAATAGGCCAAGTTATCGTGAGTTGAGGTGTGATAGTCGATTGGATCGTCTTGGTAAAAGAGTGCAAGGGCAACTCAGTTGCCGTAGCAACTTGCACAGAGGGGTTGCCTTGGCAACTAATCGATGGTTGCCTGGGCGACTAGTTGGGCAACTACTTGGGCGGCTGGGTAGCAACTTCAAGGTTCGGCGGAGCGTTCTTCAATGGTTTATTCTTATCCCTAAGTTGAAACTCTAGCTATTTGTGCATGCCTTGATAATACATCCCTGCATGAATCAAGGGTGAACAACAACCAATCTTGCGCTCTTCTTAGCCGTTGAAATCCTTAACTTATTCCTAAGCCGGATTAATCTTCACCATCAATAGATTGAATAAAGACCATACTCATTCGTTTCTTGAATCTAACTCTCTCGATATTAGATAAATAAATGAAATTACGAGATCCTCTCCCAATTCACTCGCAAACAAGAATAAGAACCAAGAATGAGTAAACCTTGAATTGAAAGTACAAACTCTTATTACCTAAACAAAATCCAATTGTTTCTCACAACCACAAGACACAATAACCTTAGCCAAATAGATTTAGTTCATGGCTAGGTTCCAAAGAAACACAAGACAAAGAATTCCTAGCATAAACCTAATTGAACAAGAAAGAAAAAGATGAAGAATGGTTGAAGCCTTGTTGAAATTCCTCCAAAGCCTTGTCGAGATCTCTCTTGCTCTTTGTCGAAAATTCTCCCTTCTCTCTCCCTTTGGAGTTGACGACTTGGTCTTGAATTTATAGGGCTAGGTCAAAGTCTTTTTTGAGGAGGAAGTTAAGTTGGAATTAAATTATCTTTAAAGAATATAATTCTTTATTATATTTAAATTCCTTCTAGAACTTCTCCTATCTTCTTGGGATTTAATTTCTCTTTGACCTCTTCATGGAAATCAAACTCCTTTGGGATTTAGCTTTGCTCCACGTCATCTTGGGCTTATCTAGTCATCGATTTTGACTACCATATCATCTTATTCCTTGTTGAAAATTACCCTGGCACCTAGCTCGACATCTCCTTCATGCATTGCCCTGGCAACTAGCTCGGTATCTCCTTCATGCATTGCCCGGGCAATTGGTTCCAGCCTTGCTTTGGCAAGTGATTCTGCACACACACACACAAAAACACACCAAAGCAGTATTTTTTGCACAAAATTGAGCAAAATATGAAATGAAGCTTGTCCACCAAGGAAATGATGCAAACATGCATGAATGACTAATTATGCAACTAATATAATCCTAAGTCTAACAATAATATGAGTAAAAGGGGTAATAAAAATAGTACTTTTGAACACTTATCACACCCACAAACTCGAACTATTGCTTGTCCTCAAGCAATGCAAACTAACAATTACCTACCAAGACATTAATCATCAAAGACATGCTTCAAACTTGAATTCAACCCTCGGAACCGTGGCACAAAGTATGATCACCTTTTAATTTTTCGAATAGCACAAAAATTACCCGGAATCGAACTATAATGCTCGTGACAATGTGTGTGCGTAGTTGTGTACAAGTTGATTTTCAAGATTCTATGTGAACAGTAGGGTTTTATAAATTTAATTACCAAGGAATTTATTTTTATTTTCGCTAGAGCCAATTTCGGGCACCTCTAGCAAAGTAAGCAATTTCTCATTTTATTTTAGTCGACTAGAGCCAGTTTTGGGCACCTCTAGCGATTCTTTATTGTGCATTAACTACTAGATCCAGTTTCGGGCACCTCTAGCAAGAAAGTAAATTTACTATTAGAGCCAGTTTCAGGCACCTCTAGCAAGAATTTAACTTTTAATTTTCAATTTTAAATTTACCCAAATTTTAAGAAACCTAAGTTCACTAAGTTTCTTTCAATCAACAAGCCACAACCGTGTAAAAAAAAATCAGCACCATAGTAAAATTCTAAGTTCTTTTCATGCAATCCTAAAATTAAAGGTTCTTTCAATTAAGTGCAGTGGCAAAAATTCATCATTGGATATTCAACAAGTCTTAAGCAATTAAATCCAATTAAAGGCATGGCAAGTAACATATGCAACCTATATGTGATTGCTAAAGATGAATGCAACTAAACATGAAACTAACTAGAAACCAACATCCCCAAACTCGAGAGAAGCATTGTCCTCAATGCATGTAAAAGTGAAACAAAATTTAAAAGAAACTAAATGAAATGAGTTAGTCAGAGAGGTCGTCACCTCGAGTGATAAGTTTTCTTCGTGCCGTTTGCTTGTTCATATTCCGGTCGGAGGTTGAATGCTTGTAGCTGGTACCGCGTGAATAGCATTGCTTTGATTTGATCCATGTTTGCCGATGCAGGTTCACTTGCCTGGGCATCAGTAGTTGCCGAAGCCATTGTTGTTGCCTGGGCATCGCCAGTTTCTGTTGCCGTGGCAACTGTTGAGGTAGTTGCCGGGGCATTCTCTGTTGTGGTTGCCGTAGTAAGCAGTTGGCAGTGAATTTCCTTAACATGGTGGTTGTGAGTCTTGTGGAAAAGAAAAGAAAACAAAGAAAACCTGGAAACTAAAGATAATGAAGAAAAATAAAATAAAATATCTCCTAAAAATAAAAATGAAAATAAAAAGAAAAAGAAAAAGAAAAAGAAAATATTGAAAGGAGAGCATGCTCATGCATCTCCTAAGGTGACCACTTCTTTGTTACGTTCCACATGGGCACCGTTGTAGTGCTTCAATCTTTATCCTCTAACTTTGAATTCATGTTTGTCAGTGATGGACTTGATTATCACGGCACCATGGGAGAATGGTTTGACAACTTCGAATGGTCCCGACCATCTTGATTTCAGTTTTCCCGGGAAAAGTTTTAACCGAGAATTGAATAAGAGAACTAGTTGCCCTGGCATGAATTGCCGCGACAATAGTTTCTTGTCATGCCATTTCTTTGTTTTCTCCTTGTAGATTCGTGCATTGTTATAGGCGAGTGCACGAAATTCTTCTATCTCGTTGAGGTCCAACAAATACTTTTGTCCGGCACTTTTCCAATCCATATTCACGGTCTTGATTGCCCAATATGCCTTGTGTTCGATTTCCTTCGGTAGATGGCATGTTTTGCCACAGACAAGTCGGAAGGGAGACATACCTAAGGGTGTTTTGAATGCAGTGCGATATGCCCAAAGTGCGTCATCTAGTCTTACTGACCAATCTTTCCTAGAGGGATTTACAACTTTCTCGAGTATACCCTTCAATTCCCGATTGGAAATTTTTGCTTGCCCATTGGTTTGTGGGTGATATGCCGTGGAAATCTTGTGAGATACACCAAAGCATTGTAACATTTTGGCGATGAGTTTGTTGTCAAAATACTTGCCTTCATCACTGATAATTGCTCTCAGCATCCCAAACCGTGTAAATATGTTTTTCTGCAAGAATCGTTGCACGGTCTTGGAATCGTTGTTGGGAACTGTAGCTGCCTCAACCCATTTAGACACATAGTCGACGGTAAGTAGAATGTAGAGGTTGCCAAATGAAGATGGGAAAGGTCCCATAAAATTAATCCCCCATACATCGAACAACTCCACCTCGATGATGTTTTGGAGCAGCATCTCATGTCGTCTAGAGATATTGCCCGTCCTCTGGCAATGATCACATTGCTTGTAAAATTCTTGGGCATCTTTGTATAGTGTTGGCCAATACAAACAGGATTGCAAAACTTTGGCCGCGGTACATGTTCCTCCAAAATGTCCTCCATAGGGTGAAGAATGGCATTGACGGAGTATATTCTGCTGCTCATCTTCAGAGACACATCAGTGTATAACCTGATCTGCACATTGTTTAAACAAAAGAGGCTCATCCCAAAAGTAATGTTTAGCATCATGACCGAACCGCTTCTTCCCTTGGTGAGTAAGGCCATAAGGTAAAATACCACAAACAAGGAAATTAACTAAATTCGTATACCAGGGTATTGCCGAGGCATGTGCTGCCATGGAAACTGCTTCCATGGTTGCCAAGGCGTGCACGTCTAGAGTTGCCGAGGCGTGCGTATCAGTGGTTACCGTGGCGTGCGCGTCGAGAGTTGCTGAAGCGTCGAGGGTTGTCGAGGCATGTGCATTCATGGTTGCCGAGGTAACTAACAGTTGCTCATTCGAAAATGCATTACATATCTCTAAATCCGCGTCCTCCTCCCTATTGCGTTCTAAGTGTGATAAGTGATCGGCCACTTAATTTTCTATTCCTTTCCTGTCCTTAATTTCAATGTCAAACTCTTGTAAAAGCAATATCCAACGAATCAAACGAGGTTTGGCATCATTTTTAGCAAATAGATACTTAATTGCCGATGGTCCGTATGAACAATTACCTTTGTACCAATCAAATAGGATTGAAACTTGTCAAATGCGAAAACTACGGCTAGTAACTCTTTCTCCGTTGTTGTGTAATTCACTTGAGCACTATTAAGAGTTTTATTAGTGTAGTATATCACATGAAAGGTCTTACCTGTACGTTGGCCTAGGACTGCTCCTACCGCGAAATCACTTGCGTCACACATGAGCTCAAAAGGTAGCATCCAATCTGGTGGAACGATAATGGGTGCCAAGGTAAGCTTTTTCTTTAGGGTTTCGAATGCTTGGGGTGCAAGAATCATCAAAATTGAAGGCTTTATCATGTTCAAGCAAATTGCACAAGGGTTTAGTAATCTTAGAAAAATTATGAAAGAACCTCCTGTAAAAACCTGCATGTCCAAGAAAGCTTCAGATTCCTTTAACCGAAATTGGTGGGGGTAATCTCTCGATCACGTCCACCTTGGCATTATCTACTTCAATTCCCTTGGATGAAATCTTGTGGCTGAGCACTATTCCTTCATCTACCATAAAATGGCACTTCTCCCAATTAAGGACTAAATATGTTTCTTCACATCTTGCCAACACCTTCTCTAAATTGCCGAGGTAGCTGTCGAAGCCATTACCAAAAATAGAAAAATCATCCATGAAGATCTCAAGGAAGTCTTTGACCATGTCTGAAAAGAGTGCCATCATGCATCTTTGAAAGGTTACCGGGTCGTTACACAATCCGAACGGCATCCTTCGGAAAGTATAAGTACCGTATGAGCATGTAAGGTTGTTTTTTCTTGATCTTCTGGTGCTATGGCAATTTGATTGTAACCTGAATAACCATCAAGAAAATAATAAAAGGGTTTACCTGCAAGACGGTCAAGCATTTGATCAATAAAGGGTAATGGGAAGTGATCTTTCCTAGTGACTTTGTTTAGCTTTCGATAATCCATACAAACCCTCCAACCGGTCACAGTCCTGGTTGTAATGAGTTTATTGTTTTCATTACTTACCACCGTTATACCTCCATTTTTCAGTACACATTGTTCCAGACTTACCCATGTACTATCAGGGATAGGGTATATAATGCCGACGTCAAGCCACTTGATGATTTCTTTCATTACAACCCCTTTTATGGCATGATTCAGTCTCCTCTGGGCCTCAATCGAAGGTTTGTGATCATCTTCCAATAAAACTTTGTGCATGCACACAGTCGGGCTAATTCCTTTCAAGTCGGCAATTGTCCACCCTATTGACTTCTTGTGTAGCATCAACATTTTGATCAGCTTCTTTTCTTGCTCAGGCTGTAACTTAGAGGAAATAATTACAGGCAATGTATTATCGGTTCCCAAGTAAGCATATTTTAGTTTCTCTGGCAACTGTTTCAACTCAAGAATCGGTGGTTGTTCAATGGAGGACTTTTCGATTTTACCTTCCTTACCTGAGTAATCTAGTGGTTCAAAGTATGTACCTGGTCGATTGACTAACCAATTTGCCTCTTCTTGTTGTTCCTCATCAATCAGTTCTTCATACTCCTCAGGTTCCTCTTGATCGGCAATGTAGTTGCTGAGGCAACTAAATTTCTCGTCGAAGTTAAACTCTGCCGTGGCATGAAGAAATTGACATTCTTCTGGATCATCGGCATGCCTTAGGGTTTGGAACACATTTAGTTTAACTTGTTGGTCATTCACCCTCATTGTGAGTTCTCATTTTTCAACATCGATCAAGGTTCTCCCTATTGCTAGGAAGGGTCTCCCGAGAATGATAGGTGCATGTTCATCCGCTTCACAATCCAAAACAATAAAGTCAGGAGGAAAAATAAATTTATCAACTTTTACCAGTATGTCTTCAATTTTTCCCTCTGGATGCACATAGGATCTGTCGGCTAGCTGTAGCATAGCTGTTGTAGGTTTTGCCTTCCCGATTCCTAGTTTATGGAAAACCAATTTAGGCATCAAGTTTATGCTTGCTCCAAGGTCACATAATGCTTTCCCGACATAGTGGTTTCCAATGGAACAAGGTATTGTGAAACTTTCGGGATCCTTCAACTTGGGTGCCATGCGATTGTGCAACATGGCCATGCACCCCTCTATTGCGGCAACTGTTTCAAACTCTCCTAGCCTTGTTCTCTTGGACACAATGTCTTTAAGAAACTTGGCATAGTTCGGCATTTGTTCAATTGCTTCAACCAATGGCAAGCTGATATGGACTTGCTTTAGGATATCAAGAAACTTCTTGAATTGATATTCTTGCTTTTGTCGTTTCAACCTTTGTGGTAATGGTGGTGGAAGTCGGATATCTTCGATCCTTTCATTAGGCTGGAACCTGATTGATGACATTACCGAGGCAACTAGAGTTGCTGAGGCATTATCAACTAGGGTTGCCGTGGTGTGCCTATCATTGGTTGCCGCAACATCCTTATCGCCGGTTGCCAAGGCATGCTTATCGCTGGTTGCCGCGGCAATTCCTGGTTCAGCATCTGAGGCTTTGCCGCTGAGTTCGTCTTGTTCTTTTTATGGAGTTTTGTTTGATGAGCGAGCTTGAGCCTCTTTAAGTTGTTGGCCACTTTTAGTGGTGATCGCCTTACATTGCTCATGGCCAGTTCCTCTTGCGACTTCAGTATCGCTAGGTAAGCCTCATTGCAGTATAGTATTCAGGTTTTGAGCAAATTGTCCGACTTGATTTTCCAATGATTTGATTGCCGCCTCTTGGTTTTGCAATCTCATCTCGGTCCTGTTAATAAAAGCATCAATTCTTTTTATGAAGTTACTATTCTCAGCCATATAAGATTCAGTTTTCAACATAAAAGCATTGAGAGAATTTTCCAAAGAACTAGATGTTGTCGGTTGTTACTGCGGCAACTGTTTTCGTGGCATATTCTTTTGGAATCCCGATGCTTGTGCATTCTGATTGTTCTGGTTTAGAGCATTGTTGGGATTACTCCATAAAAAATTCGGGTGCTTCTTCCAAGCTGGATTGTATGTATTGGACATCACATTGTTGTTCCGGTTGTAATTCCCCACATAAAAGCTGGATTCTGGATTCTGCATACATTCAAAAGAATCATGGTTACCACCACATAACTCACAAAAGGAATCCATTACCTTGACCTCCTGTGTGTTGTTTGGTTTCTACATGTTCTGAACCATCTTGGTTAGAGTGGCCAGTTGTGCCGAAATTGAGTCTGATGATCCAAGTTCATGTATTGTGGCTTGGCGTCTAACTCCTCATCTTCTAGCAGAGGGGAATTGATAATCATTCTTGGCAAGCCTGTTTATGGTCACTACAAGTTCCTAGTTATGCCATTCGGGCTAACCAATGCTCCAGCGGCTTTCATGGACTTAATGAGCTGAATGTTCAAACCCTATTTGGACAAATTTGTGGTTGTCTTTATCGACGACATTCTCATCTACTCGAATGACAAGGAAGAACATGCTAATCACCTTCGAATTGTACTCTAAACACTAAGAGAGAATCGGCTATATGTCAATTTGAGCAAATGCGAGTTCTGGCTCTCGGAAGTATCCTTCCTTGGTCATGTTATATCGACCGAAAGGATAAAGGTTGATCCTAAGAAGATTCAAACCGTCATCGAATGGAGACCTTGAAGAAATGTTAGCGAGGTTAGGAGTTTTCTCAATTTAGCCGGGTATCACCAAAGATTCGTGAAAGGGTTCTCGATTCTTGCTACTTCATTGACTTGACTCCTTCAAAAGAATACTCCATTTAAATGGTCTGAGGACCAGCAAAGGAGCTTCGATCAATTGAAGCAAGTCCTAACTCAAGCTCTTATTCTAATCCAACCTGAACCGGGAAAAGACTTTACTGTCTTCAGTGATGCTTTTCACCTTAGTTTAGGGTGTCTATTGATGCAAGACGACAAGGTCATTGCCTATGCTTCTCGGCAACTCAAGCCACATGAATTGAACTATCCTACGCATGACTTGGAACTAGCTGCGGTCGTGTTTGCTTTAAAGATCTGGAGACATTATCTATATGAAGAGAAATATTGACTATTTATGGATCATCAGAGTTTAAAATACATCCTAACTTAGAAGGAGTTAAATAATCGACAACGAAGATGGGTGGAACTACTAAAAGACTATGACCTAATCATTGATTACCACCCGGGCAAGGCAAATGTTGTGGCTGATGCGCTTAGTCGCAAACATTCAATTGGTAAGATCGAAAATGAATTTCCAACATCGTTTATCCTTCTATTCGAATTGATGATATGAAATCCACTAATTGAAATCCTTTAATTGTAGCTTCAACTACTTTCAATGCCCATTTTAAGCTCCTAAAGAACCGGAGATATATGGCAGAACTTCAAGTTCAATCCGACTTGAATTTGAGGATCAAATAGCTTCAACAAAATGATCCCGAACTTTAGAAGATATTGAAGGAGATTGATTCCAAACCGAGCACCGAATTCTCACTTCGATTGAATGGTGTTCTCTACTTCAAGAATCTGGTTTGTATGCCTAATGATCCAATCCTTAAGAGGGAAATGCTTCAAGAAGCACATAGTAGTCATTTTTTCAATACATTCGAGAGTGATCAATATGTATAAGGACTTAAAGGAAGTCTACTGGAGGCCAGGATTGAAGGCCGATATTGTTGACTTCGTATTAAAGTGCCTCACCTTTCAGAAGGTGAAGGCCGAACATCAACTACCTACTGACTCCTACAACCCATCGAATTACCTCAGTGGAAATGAGAGTGTATAACAATGGACTTCGTATTGGGATTGCCTCTATTGTCGAGGAAAAATGATGCTATTTGGGTGATCGTTGATAGGTTCACCAAATCAGCTCACTTTCTACCTATTCGAATGAACATGAGCCTTAAACAGCTAGCTGAAATGTACTTGAAAGAAGTGATCAGACTTTACGGTGTTCCTAAATCTATCATATCAGATCGGGAATCTCGGTTTACTTCTCGTTTTTAGAGGGCACTTCAAGAAGCTATGGGAACTAAGCTGAACCTTAGCACTGCCTTCCATCCATAAACCGATGGATAATCTGAAAGGGTAATCCAAGTTCTTGAAGATATTCTTTGAGCTTGTATTATCGACTTCGGTAAAGACTGGGAGAAATCTTTACCATTAGCCGAGTTTGCCTACAACAACAACCATCAAGCTTCTATCAAAATGCCCCATTCGAAGCATTGTATGGCAAGAGATGTAGAACTCCCCTATGCTGGTCTAAATTGGGGGAAAACAAGGTCTTAGGACCTGAATTGCTTCGTGAAACCGAAAATCAAGTTCGGGTGATCCATAGTAGACTGAAAAAGGCATTTGATAGGCAAAAGGCTTATGCCGACCTTAAGAGAAGAAACATTGAATATCAAGTGGGAGATTACGTATTCTTGAAGGTATTTCCTTGAAGGAAATTCCTCAGATTCGGGAAGAGGGGTAAATTAAGCCCTCGATTTATTGGACCCTTTGAAGTCTTAGAAAAGATCGGTCCAGTTGCTTACAAGCTAGCACTTCATGCTGAATTCAATAGAATCCACAACATCTTCCATTTATCGATGTTGAGGAAATATCGATCAGATCCATCACATGTTCTAGAACCTGATGAGGTAGAACTTAATCCTGATCTATCGTACGATGAAGAGCCAATTCAAATACTTGATAAAGAAGTTAAGAGACTTCGCAATAAGACTGTGCCATTGGTGAAATTTCTATGGAAGAACCACAATGTAAAAGAAGCCACTTAGGAACTCGAAGCAACAATGAGGAAGCAGTACCCTCATCTATTCCCCTCAGGTAAATTTGAGGACGAATTTCTTTAAGGGGGAGGGAATTGTTATATCCTCAAAACTAGTATAACGAAAGTTACTACAATGCCTTCATTTAATCCCTAAATGATTGAAAGTAAGGTACTAAGTCTAGTTAATAAAGACTAGAATGCTATAAATGAAAAAGTGGTAACCTAAATTACAAGTGACCAAACTAAAACAAGTAACAAAATGAAGGAATGCATGCAAAATTCTTATATTCCTAAATGCCAGTACACATGTCATTAATTAGTGGATAATCAAGGGCAAATTAGTTATTTTGGTAGGAGTTAATTGATAAACCCATTGTCATCCTCTCCCTAATGGCCGAATAGATGAAACAAAGAAGAGAGAAAGGAGTTGAGTGAGAAAACTCCATGTTCATAGATTCAAGCTTGAAAATTGGAAGAATTGGAGTTGCTAGCATTCATATTATCTTGATAGGAAAGTAAAATCTCTTCCTTAATGCATTATAGATTCAAATGATGCATGTAGATTGTAAGTTCTTGTTTGAATTACATGAATTGGATGAGTAGTTAGTGAATTGATGCCATGAATTAGTTAAGAAGTTCAATTGATTGATCAATCCATGAAATTGGTAGTTTCATTCGAATGAGTAAGAGAAATTGATGTTGTCAATAACCAAATTGATGGTGAAATGTTATGCTAGTTGCTGGAAAAATTTGGATGATGATTAGAATGGATGATTGATATGTGAATTGAAATTCTGGTTGCTGGAAATTCTAGGGAGATGATGTCCTATTGAATCAATTCGAAAATATTGCTCAATTGCCCTGTTTTATAGGTTTGAAACATAATTGGACTGACTTAGACATGTATGAATGAGTATATATGTTGAACAATCATGTTAGAATCCTTGTCTAAGTGATTAATGAAGCTAGAATCTAGCTAAAGGAAAGCTGTCCAGAATACTCTGTTTTGGGTAGTAAGTTTAAAAATTTGTAGAAAATCACATAGAAAAAGTTAGGGAATAAATATTATATGAACAAAATCATGTGTATGTCTAGTTTCATATGCAACAAAAGGAATTGAATTCCGAGTTATAAAACAGTTTGTAGAGACTAATCCTTAAGGACAGTGCAAACTGTCCAGTGGCATAATTTGGCATGCCTTTAAATAAAAAACTGTATTAATTCACAATGAATAAAATGTAAGGCCTATATGGTTAGAAGGAAAATTAAGTTAGCTTTCTAACGGTGTAAACGGTTCAAAATTCTGACGTACGGAATAAAAGATATGAACATTTAAGCAAGTAGTGCACATGCTGCCAGTCAGCAACAGTCTTGATGTTTTGAATTGAATGTTTCAGTGTATGGAGTCACATAATGACTCAAATGGTTGCTGGATTTTACCTAATACACTATGCATTTTATGAATGATAGATGATCAAGTGGAAATTAAGGAAAAATGGGGCTTACATAGATCAGCAAGCTAGTAGAGGGAAAGGGATTTCAATCCGGGATCGACAATAGCTCGGAAAATTCCTGTGAGTGTAGTTTAAAGTTTGGAGAGGGTGGTAACCTCTCCAAGTCCAATTCTGATTTGAATTTCTTATTGATTCTTAGTATAAATTGTGTTACGAGCTTACTTTGGAGCATTAGCAAGTTAAATGCTCTTTTGAGTGGTTACTTGATTGAGAAGCATGCTTGAATTACAATTAATGGAAAACTTCACTGTAGACATGAATAGCGCGAAATCCAGGCACCCCTTGCCAACACTCATCATTCATACGAATACCTTTTCGTTGCAAACTATTTTCGCTTTTACTTTAGTTATCTTCTAAATCTAAAACCCCGAGCATTTTCAACACTTTTATTTTCTTACAAACAAGTAAAACATTGAGAAACTAAGTTCTTGGTCAATCCCCCTGGATACGGTACTCAGCTCACTACTGTATTACGTGATAACCATGTATAATTGCACACATTAGACACTATTGGCATTATTTCTTACATATTTACGTTACATTCTTAATCTTTTACCAAGAGTTAGCAAAGTCAACAAGAACCCTTGCCCCCTGATTGAGGTAGGCTTTACTGATGTATGTTTACTTTATCATGTATTGATTTATTCATTGCTTATTTATTCGATAGCGGTAGATACTAACGCTCTAAGTTGAATTCTTTACTCATGTTTCTTAGAAGCGGTGAACGTTTTAGGAGTGGCTAGCGGGCCTTTCATCTTTGTAGCCGCTTTACTATGTGCACTCACTATAATACCCCTAGATCGGTTTAAGAGATAAATTGAGTCAAGGAGTACATCCAACAAACAAGTACTTTCAACAGATCAACATAAAAATGAAGATACACCAACTATCAAGAAGAAAGATAGTCATACAAGCAATTAGAAGCACAAAGATCAGCATATTGACCCAAATAAACAGACTTAGTCTTTAAACTTCTTGTTTCTTCTTTTGCAAGAAAAGAAAGTAAGCTAGACTAGACACCTTCCATTCGAATGAGAGACAAGAACAACTTCAACTTCAATCAATTTAAAATGTCATGTCAACATACTAATTCTACTTGAACACCCCAATCAAACTCAATCATATTAATGTTTCAATTTGAAATATCTTTAAGGCAAAATGAGCAAGACAACCACATGACTTCACAAAACTACTACTAATTAGAGACCTTTAAAAATTACCAACAATTTACTTATGCAACATAGCTTACAAGTGACCACAATTAGAACATAGGAAACATTTGAGAATTCATCAAGTTTTCATTCGAACTACATAACAAAACATCTACTCGTCAAACCACCATTTAAACATCATACTAACATATCTTACTCTCCAAGCAACCAATCGAACATATCCATATCAAAACAAACATGATCTAGAAAACAAGCAACTAGAAGGCATAATAGATCATATACATAGGTAATATTTACTCAAGGTCATTACATAACAAGTTTAAGCTACTTAATAATAACAAACATTAAATAGGCCATTACATATATTTACAAGAATACTAAATGCACAAACATTACATACCATAGACTTAACAAAAAAACTATATGCATTACAAAACATGTTGCCACCTATCTAGGAGTTCTAACCAAAGAGCTTATAAAACATAATTTGATGTACTTGTGATCTAAACCAAGCTCCAAGAGTAACCATAAGAAAGACTTCACCCTCAAAAGTAGTGAAATAATTTCATAGGAATACACTTAGTGAGGCAGTTAAAAGTGATCAATGACATGAAGCAACTAAACCATTCTTTCACCATAATCTATTTAACATGTAATGCTAGTTTAATCAAGACATTTGCTAGACAAGTTGTAAGCCATTCAAACAAGCATGTGTTTATATATAGTCATGGCATTCAAACAAGCATGTGTTTATATGTAGTCATTGCATTCGAACAAGCATGTGCTTATATGTAGTCATGGCACTCGAACAAGCATGTTTTTATATATATAGTCACGACATTCAAACAATCAAATGAGCACAAGAATCCAATTAAACACTTATTCACATATCAAGCCTCCACAACATATGACTTAATCCACAAGAATGATCAAGAATCAATTAGGTTGATTTTATTCTTATGATGCAAGATTATTACAAGGTCACATTAGCTAACATGTATTTTTTCAAGATTTCTTTTTAACATAGCCTTGAGAATCAAGTAGCCTAAGTATGCGAATCCCCAACCAACTATCGCCAAGTAAAATGATACTCGAGGTATCGGTCAATCCCTCCTACTGCCGCCAAAGGACCATCAAACACATCCCTCCTATTGTCGCCTTGTAATCACTAATTTTGTTCGAGGGTAGTTTTTGTTTAAATAAGCATTAAATAAAGGGCCTTATACATGCTACTACTAATCTAGTTAAATAAGAGAGCTATAATCACTCTTCTTTTTGTATGCATATAATTCAAGTAATATGTTTATTTTTTGTCTCTATTTCATTGGCATTATTATGTTTTAATCAAAAACCCCAAAAATTATAACATGTTATGTTATATTGTTATATTGTTATATCCACATGTTGGTGTTTCTCCCATATTATTATTACTATCACTATGTTCATATTATTGCCATAATATGTATTCTTTTGGCACCGTAACCTTTCTTCCATCTTTGTTGTTAGTGTCTACAAATATCATTATCATCATCATCATCATCATTATTATTATTATTATTGTCGTAGCTAATTTGGAAAAAAACAAGGAAAACTTATAATTTTTAAATAAAACCCCATTCTTTTTTATTTAAACCAGTATGAAATTAATTAATAGTCCATTAATTACATAAAATGGCCCAAGTCTTTATATTACACAGTCCATTTACATGTTATTAAGCCCAAACAAATAAAATTACAAATGTCTCATTTTGGGCCCAACCTAATTAAACCCTAACCTTAATTTCTTTGCTTATGCATAGCCACATATCCACTGTTGGATCCGGATCTCATCAGACGGCTCAGATTGAAGCGGGGAAGCTTCTAGAACACGTCACGCGCTGCATGCGCGACCTTTGGTGTTGCCCACACGCGTGTGTAGCTCATTCGCCCGACCCTTCGACTCCTCTAGTGCCACATCTGCCACCACGTCGGCTGAAGCAACTAGTGGAACATCGCCAACTCACCACTGCCTCGCCACATCAGTGCCACCTCAACAGCCACACCAACAAGTCCTCTAGTCCCCCGTCCTCAATCGATTGTTCACATGCAACAAAAACAACAAAGAAATCAGAAAATCAGGGAATTATCAGCAAATATAGGGGACAAGGAAATATTTCAGAATCAGCACATGAATACAAACAAAAAATGCAATAGCCAATAGGGATTTTGATAGTTTTTTTCTATTTTCTAATGCATGTAATTTTGGGCTATATAAATCAGAGCCCCAACTTTGTAACCCTAAGAAGAAAAGAAAGCATTATGGGGAAAATTTCAGAGAATCAATACATAGCAAAACCCCTCAATTTGTGGTAAATCCCCTTCTTTTTCACATTCCAATATCATAGCACATTCAAAAAAGAGGTTAGGGTTGTGATTGGTTTACCTTCGTAGTTGCTCTTGGGCCGGACTACTCTTCCTCGTCGATAAGACATTCGTCCCTTTAGGGATCGATACAGTGAGATGAGAGGGGAAAAGATCGAAGAGAGTTTTGTTAAGGTCTTCTATTTTTCGTTAAATCGAAAAGGTTTTTAAGGTTTTTGTGGGAGATTGGTCTCCGATTTGTTTTTTTATACGAAAAGGGGAGTTTTTTTTGCTAGGTTTGAGGTCATCGGCCCCTGTCGAACGACGACCGACACGGTGGCTCAGTGGCCAATTTCTAGGAATCGTGGTGGAGAACCGCCGGAATCTGGGTTCGTGATGAACCTAAATGAACAAAGGGGGAAGGGTTTCAAGAGCTTAGGAGCTCGGTTTTTCCAAAAGAGGTAATATAACCGAAATAAGGGGGTTTTTTAAACATTTCTCGTTTTAAAAATGGTTTAATAGTCACTTAAGGACCTCCGCCCCACTTAAATCACGTTATAAGGACTTCCATCTTTTGAAATCACGCAAATAGTCCCTTTGTGTGGGATAATTACGAACCGAAGCCATCCCGCCTTTCTAAATTTCATCCCCGGTCCCTAAGATTTTAAAACAGTTTACAATCGCGTCCTTGTTTTCATTTAAATTCTGCCACTTTGTTTTATTTCTTTGCTTTTTGGTCCAGATTTCAGTGTTTGGAGATGTAATATACTCAAAAATAGTATAAAAGAAGTTACTACAATGCCTTCATTTAATCCCTAATTCATTGAAAGTAAGGTGCTATATCTAGTTAATAAGTACTAGAATGTTATAAATGAAAAAGTAGTAACCTAATGTATAAGTGACCAAACCAAAACAAACAACAAATTGAAGGAATGCATGGTAAATTTCTATATCCCTACAATGCCCCTACACATGTCATTAATTGAAGGATAATTAAGGTAAATTAGTCATTAGGGAGGATATAATGGATGATCCATTATCATATTCTTCTCCCCTTTGCCGTGTAGTTGAACAAGGAAGAGAGAAAATGGAAATTGAGTGAGAAAAACTCCATAACCATACATTCAAGCTTGAAATTAGAGAAATTGGAATTGCTAACATTCATATAATTTTGATAGGAAGATAAAATCTCTTCCTTAATGTGTTATAGAAACAAATGATGCATGTAGATTTAGGGTTCTTGCTTTAATTACATGAATTTGATGAATAAATAGTGAATTGATGCTATGAACTAGTTAAGAAGTTCAATTGATTGATTAACCCATGAAATTGACATGTCATTCGAATAAATAGGAGAAATTGATGTTGTCAATAGCCAAATTGATGGTGAAATGTTATGCTAGATGCTGGAAAATTTGGATGATGATTAGAATGGATGATTGATATGTGAATTGAAATTGTAGAAGCTGGAAATTCTAGTGAATTGATGTCCTAATGAATCAAATTGAAAATGATGCTCAATTGCCCTGTTTTCTATAGGTTGGACACATAATTGGACTGAACTAGACATGTAGGAATGAGTATATATGCTGAACAAACATGTTAGAACATTGTTTAGATGAGTTATGAAGCTAGAAGCTTAACCTAGTGTAATCTGCCCAGAAAACTCTGTTATGGGCAGTAACTTTGAAAAATCACCATAAAATGTGTAAATGGAATTTGAGGTTGAAATTTTTATGGACAATGCCTTAACATGTCTAAATTCATTAGTAGAAAGCATAACTGAATTTTGGATTGTATAATGAATTGCAGAGAAGAAACACTAGGGACAGTGTAAACTGTCCAGTGTTGTAAATTGCCCTGTCTTTAAGCTAAAAACTGTATTAATTGGCAAAGGATTAAAATGTAAGGCTTATATGGTTAGAAGGAAAATTAAGTTAGCTTTCTAACGGTGTAAACGGTTCGAAATTCTGACGTACAAAATAAAAGATATGAACAATTAAGTAAGCAGTGCACATGCTGCCAGGAAGCAATAGTCTAGATGTTTATATTGAATTGTATGCTTGAGTATGGAGTCACATAATGACTCAATTGGTTGCTGGATTGTGTCTAATACACTATGTATTGTATGGATGTCAGATCAATTGGAAATTGAGGATAAAGGAGCTCACTTAGATCAGCAAGCTAGTAGAGGGAAAAGGGATTACAATCCGGGATCGACAATAGCTCGAAAAATTCCTGTGAGTGTAGTTTAAAGTTTGGAGAGGGAGGTAACCTCTCCAAGTCTATTTTTGATTTGTAATTCTTATTGAATCTTAAGTATAAACTGTATAATGATCTTGCTATGGAGCATTAGCAAGGTAAGTACTCTTTTGAGTGGTTACTTGATTGTGAAGCATGCTTGAATTGCCATTGATTGTAATGATGTGCTTATTGCCTAATTGAAATATATTGAAATGAAGAATGATGTTATAGATAGAAGTAACTCAATTGATTTTTGAATGACATATTGATTGATACTCCTTCATTGACTATGGAAACATTGATATTGGATTGGATTGAGCCCTATTCGACTAAAAGGGAATATTGGCACAAATTGTGCACATTGAATTGAATCATGCTTCTAATTGATTGAAAGTGATAACTATTGTAAGCCTTGGTCTCGAGTCGGTATTAGATATAGTTGGCTTGCCATAGAGTCTATAGAGCTTATTATCATAGTGGACTACAGTCCGGGACATTGGTCCCTATTTGGCGACAGTAGGAGGGAAGTATTGTTATTTGTCATTGGTGACAGTATGAGGGATTTGACCAGGTACTTGGTACCATATTGACTATTGTTATTGGCGACGGTTTGGTTGGAGACTTGAGTATCTAGATTGAGTAATCGATTCTCAAGGCTATACATAAAATGAACTAATAACTCATGTACATTGAACCTATTGCTACATTGAATTGCATTGATTGATAGTAAAGGTAAAATTGAATGCCATGAACTATGGATTTTGAAACATTGATTGGACATTGCTTATATGAGATTGCTTGATTGTAAAGGAAAATCAATTGTCATGATCTATTGCTATTGAAACATTGATTGAACATTGCTTATATGAGATTTCTTGAGTTGAAACATTGATTGTGATTGAATGTCATGATAAGTTAATTGTTAATCAAATTGGATGATTGAGTATGTCTAAACTTAAAGCCTTGTATTGGTATTGGATTGAAAATTAGGCAATGCATCTAGTAGTGTATGCCTTGTTCGAATGGTTCCCTATTGATGGGGGAGCCATACCATCCATTTGATGGTTCGTAGTTGAGACTTATTGTATTGTTGCCTTGTAACTTTAACTCACTCACTAAGCTTTTCTTATCCAAGCCTCATTTCTACGATACAAGTTGATTTTGGATACTATCTTGAAGTCTAAGCTAATACAAGTCACATTTTGCTTAAAAGAGTATGTTTCCATCTTGTTATAGTTCTCCTAGGATGGTGGCACCTAAGACATGTATATTCATGGTCACTTAGTTTTGGTTTGTATAAGTTAATTCTATCTATGATATATAAGAAGTTTGGTATGTATATATGAGCATGTATGCACTTTAATGAACTTGTATGCTTGATAGCCTAATGTTTAATTTCCATGGATGAATTATGCATGATATGGTTGAATAGATCTCTTGAAAATGGTTAGTTAACATCAAGTAAATGTAGTAAACCACATATTTAGACATGAACCACATTGATCACCTAAGGAACTAGCCATATCGTGTAGATAATATTGGAATCATGATGTATGATTGATTATGGTAACTTAAGTAAATGATATGATCACCTATTGGTATGCATAATAGCTACATAGGAAACTTGAAATTTCTCTTTCATGTTATTCATCTAGTCGAATGCTTGCTTGAAGGACAAGTAAGTCCTAATTGGTGTTGAACATGATATCTAATTGCTTAATGGGTCCTAATATATCTAGTAAATGCTCCATACTTTGTCTAAAGTATCCTCACCTATTCGAATTGTAACTTGAAGTGCAAGAAAGACCTTAAACAAATTGTACTCACTACCTACAATTGATTGAATTGTTGATTGTAACTGTAGTAACTTACCTAATCCTACTAGGGTGGTTAGAGTATGTTACAGAATGGTAATCAGAGCTTATGGTTGCATGATTCTAGGGTCTATTACATGAATAGGCTATTGTCATTGATCATTTAGGTGCCACCTAGGAGTTACTTGAATATTGATTGGATTGTGACTTAAGCTTGACTTCTTTTATTCTTTATATATAGAATGTCTGAAACAAGATTGGGCAAGGATAATGAAAGCCCGACGGCTCTTCCAATGAGGGAGGAAGCATAAGGATGAACCAGGATCCCCTGAAGCCTACTGAACCCCAACAAGTTCAGCAGGAAGTTCCCGTGATCCATCATATTCAATAAGAATGCTTCTCTTGTCTGAAGGAGATGCTTGATCAGATGATTGTCTCATTGAGACAAAGTACTTTTGAATCTATGGTAGCAAAATAGGCAAGAGCTCCTATTGATAAGTTAGCTCAACACCGAGCTTACACCTTCACTGGAACAAGTGAAGATAAGCCACAAGAAGCGGAACACTGGTTGGAGAATACTACAAGAATATTGTCCAAGCAACTACAGTGCTCAGATAAACACAAGCTAGAGTGTGCAGTAGCTTTATTGGCCGAGGATGCATTGAATTGGTGGGAAACTACTACTTTGGCAGCACCTGAAGAAGCTGTCACCTGAGAATTCTTCCTTAAAAAATTCAAAAGAAGTATATAAGTGATCAGTATCTTGCTGATCGCAAAAAGAAGTTATTGTACCTGAAACAAAGAGGAAAGCCTATCGAGTAGTATGTCAGTGAATTCTGCAAATATTGCAAATACGGCTCGAAATTCATAAAGAAAGAAGATGACAATTGTGGAATATTCCTAGATGGACTCAATAATGAGTTAGGCCCCATGTTCATTGCTTTGGGGATTAATGACTTCCAAGAACTGGTAAACAAAGTTATAGCTACCGAAGCAA
The DNA here is from genome assembly GCA_019671005.1 of Hibiscus mutabilis. Taxonomy (NCBI): domain Eukaryota; kingdom Viridiplantae; phylum Streptophyta; class Magnoliopsida; order Malvales; family Malvaceae; genus Hibiscus; species Hibiscus mutabilis. Next base: position 38,106 of record JAGYYJ010001007.1, read on the forward strand.
AGATGAAGACTTCGGCAAAACGATCAGAGAACCAGTCCCAAGATAACAAAAGATCGAGGGATGATCAAAAGCCTCATTGGCGCAACAAGAAACAAAAGCATCTTGGAGGAAATTCTTCCAATCAGGGAAATTTCTCTAAGGGTAGCTATATACCCAAGCCACAAGCTATGTCCAGATCCTCAACACCTATGGTGTCATTGGATAATATCGGGAATACTGGGAGGGAGAATCAAATCCCTACTTGCAAGACTTGTCAAAAGAACCATACCAGAGTTTGTATAAAACTCACCAATGCTTGCTACTTGTGCGGAGACACAACGCACTATGTCAAAGATTGCCCCCAAAATCTGAACAAGTTGCCTTTTCATGTTTCTCATAAATCGAATCAAGCACCTTCACCTAGGGGAAAGGGTTCGAAACAAGCTAACTCAGGCAACTACGGGAAAAGCAAAGGCCAAGGGTCTAATGCTACATATCAAGAGTATGAGGCACCTGCTTGAGTCTATCACATCCAGGGGCGTGAGGATGAAGAATCTGCTGATGTAATTGCAGGTACAATTTACCTCGATACATACCCTGTTTATGCTTTATTTGATACGGGATCAACCCATTCATTCATAAGATCTTCTTTAATTGAAAAGCTTAAATTGAAGCCTGAATATGTCAGTTGTAGCTTAATTGCTACCAATCCTTTAGGAGATAATGTAATAGTAAACCAAATATGTAAGGATTGCCCTTTGTTTATTCAGGGCATCACATTCCTAGCCGACTTGTTATTGTTACCTTTTGTTGAATTTGATCTCATTCTGGGATTAGATTGGTTAGGAAGGCATCAAGCTTGGGTAGATTGCCAAAAGAGAAAATTGTTTCTCCAAGGTCTAGGAGAAAAATCCATTACTTTGATCGATAAGAAACCTATTAGCATATTTGCTGCTATGATTAAAAGTGATGAAATTGAATTCGGGGTGAGTTCATTCCCTATTGTTTATGACTTCCCTGATGTTTTTTTCTGAGGAATTGCCAGGATTGTCCCTTATTCGGGAAGTCGAATTCAAGATTGAAGTTTAACCCGAGAGTGATCCAGTGTCTATCGCTCCATATCGAATAGCCCCTATTGAACTCAAAGAGCTTAAGCAACAATTGCAAGAGCTTCAAGACAAGGGCTTCATCCGACCTAGCTCTTCACCTTGGGGAACAGCCGTATTGTTCGTTAAGAAGAAAGATGGGTCGATGAGGCTATGTATTGATTATCGTTAGCTAAACCGGCTCACTATCAAGAACAAGTATCCATTGCTGAGGATTGATGACTTGTTCAATCAATTCAAGGATGCCAAAGTCTTCTACATTATCGATTTGCGATCGGGGTACTATCATATGAGAATACAAGACTCGGATGTACCCAAAATGGCTTTTAGGACTCGTTATGGTCACTACGAGTTCCTAGTTATGCCCTTCGGGCTAACCAATGCTCCAGCGGCTTTCATGGACTTAATGAACCGAGTGTTCAAACCCTATTTGGATAAATTCGTGGTTGTCTTTATTGATGACATTCTTGTCTACTCAAAGGACAAAGAAGAACATGCTAATCACCTTCGAATTGTACTCCAAACATTAAGGGAGAATCAACTATATGTCAAATTGAGCAAATATGAGTTCTGTCTCTCGGAAGTATCCTTCCTGGGCCATGTTATATCGGCCGAAGGGATAAAGGTTGATCCTAAGAAGATTCAAACCATCATCGAATGGAGACCTCCAAGAAATGTTAGCGAGGTAAGGATTTTCTCGGTTTAGCTGGGTATTATTGAAGATTCATGAAAGGGTTCTCAATTCTTGCTACTCTATTGACTCGACTCCTTCAAAAGAATTCTCCATTTAAATGGTCTAAGGACCAGCAAAGAAGCTTTGATCAATTGAAGCAAGTCTTAACTCAAGCTTCTGTTCTAATCCAACCTGAATTGGGAAAAGACTTTACAGTCTTCAGTGATGCTTCCCATCTCGGTTTAGGGTGTGTATTGATGCAAGACGACAAGGTCATTGCCTATGCTTCTCGGCAACTTAAGCCACATGAATTGAACTATCCAACACACGACTTGGAGCTAGCTGCGGTCGTGTTTGCTTTAAAGATCTGGAGGCATTATCTATATGGAGAGAAATGTCGATTGTTTACGGATCTTCAGAGCTTAAAATACATTCTAACTCAGAAGGAGTTAAATCTTCGACAACGAAGATGGGTGGAACTACTAAAAGACTATGATCTAATCATTGATTACCACCAGGCAAGGCAAATGTTGTGGCTGATGCACTCAGTCGTAAACATTCAATTGGTAAGATCAAAACGAATTTTTCCAACATTGTTTGTCCCCTATTCGAATAGATGATGTGAATCCACTAATCAAAATCCTTTAATTGTAGCTTCAACTACTTTCAATGCCCATTTTAAACTCCTAAAGAATCAGAGATATGTGGCAGAACTTCAAGTTTAATCCGACTTGAATTCGAGGATCAAAGAGCTTCAACAAAATGATCTCGAACTTCAGAAGATATTGAAAGAAATTGAATCCAAACCGAGCACTGAATTCTCACTTCAATTGAATGGTGTGCTCTACTTCAAGAATCGGGTTTGTGTACCCAATGATCCAACTCTTAAGAGGGAAATGCTTCAAGAAGCACATAGTAGTCAATTTTCAATACATCCGGGAGTGATCAAGATCTATAAGGACTTAAAGGAATTCTATTGGTGGTTAGAATTAAAGGTCGATATTGTTAACTTTGTATCGAAGTGCCTCACTTGCCAGAAGATGAAGGTCGTACACCAACTACCTACTGGACTCCTTCAACCCATCAAATTACCTAAATGGAAGTGGGAGTGTATAACAATGGACTTCGTATCGGGATTGCCTCTATCACCAAGAAAAATGATGCTATTTGGGTGATCATTGATAGATTCAACAAATCGGCTCACTTCTTACCTGTTCAAATGAACATGAGCCTCAAACAGTTAGTTGAATTATACTTGATAGAAGTAGTCAGACTTTACAGTGTCCCTAGATCTATCATATCTGATTGGGACTCTCATTTTACTTCTGGATTCTGAAGGGCACTTCAAGAGGCTATGGGAACTAAGCTGAACCTTAGCATTGCCTTCCATCCACAAACCGATGGACAATCTGAAAGGGTAATCCAAGTGCTTGAAGACATGCTTCGAGCTTGCATTATCGACTTCAGTTAAGACTAGGAGAAATCTCTACCATTAGCCGAGTTTGCCTACAACAACAGCCATCAAGCTTCTATAAAAATGGACCCATATGAAGCATTGTATGGTAGGAGATGTAGAACTCCCCTATGATGGTCTGAATTGGGTGAAAACAAAGTCTTAGGACCTGAATTACTTCGTGAAACCGAAAATCAAGTTCGGGTGATTCATAGTAGATTGAAAGAGGCCCTTGATAGGTAAAAGGCTTATGCAGACCTCAAGAGAAGAAACATTGGATATCGAGTGGGAGATTACGTATTCTTGAATGTATCTCCTTGGAAAAAATCCTCAGATTCAGGAAGAAGGGTAAACTAAGCCCTCGATTCATCAGACCCTTTAAAGTCTTGGAAAAGATCGGCCCAGTTGCTACAAGCTAGCCCTTCCTGCTGAATTCAATAGAATCCATAACATCTTTCAAGTATCGATGTTGAGGAAATATCGATCAGATCCATCACATGTTCTAGAGCCTGATGAAGTGGAACTTAATCCTGATCTATCGTATGATGAGGAGCCAATTCAAATACTTGATAAAGAAGTCAAGAGGCTTCGCAATAAGATTGTACCGTTGGTGAAAGTTCTATGGAAGAATCATAATGTAAATGAAGCCACTTGGTAACCCGAAGCAACAATGAGAAAGCAGTACCCTCGTCTATTCCCCTCAGGTAAATTCGAGGGCGAATTTCTTTAAAGGGGAGGGAATTGTAATATCCTCAAAACTAGTATAAAAGAAGTTACTAAAATGCCTTCATTTAATCCCTAATTGATTGAAATTAAGGTGCTATATCTAGTTAATAAGGACTAGAATGTTATAAATGAAAAAGTAGTAACCTAATGTATAAGTGACCAAACCAAAACAAACAACAAATTGAAGGAATGCATGGTAAATTTCTAAATTCCTACAATGCCCCTACACATGTCATTAATTAAAGGATAATTAAGGGTAAATTAGTCATTAAAGAGGATATAATGGATGATCCATTATCATATTCTTCTCCCCTTTTTCGTGTAGTTGAACAAGGAAGAGAGAAAAGGAAATTGAGTAAGAAAAATTCCACAACCATACATTCAAGCTTGAAATTGGAGAAATTGGAATTGCTAACATTCATATAATCCTGATGGGAAGGTAAAATCTCTTCCTTAATGTGTTATAGAAACAAATGATGCATGTAGATTTAGGGTTCTTGCTTGAATTACATGAATTTGATGAATAGATAGTGAATTGATGCTATGAACTAGTTAAGAAGTTCAATTGATTGATTAATCCATGAAATTGACATGCCACTCGAATGAATAGGAGAAATTGATGTTTTCAATAGCAAAATTGATGGTGAAATGTTATGCTAGATGCTGGAAAATTTGGATGATGATTAGAATGGATGATTGATATGTGAATTGAAATTGTAGATGCTGGAAATTCTAGTGAATTGATGTCCTAATGAATCAAATTGAAAATGTTGCTCAATTGCCCTGTTTTCTATAGTTTGGAAACATAATTGGACTAACCAATACATGTAGGAATGAGTATATATGCTGAAAAAACATGTTAGAACCTTGTTTAGATGAATTATGAAGCTAGAAGGTTAACCTAGTGTAATCTGCCCAGGAAACTCTGTTCTGGGCAGTAACTTTGAAAAATCACCATAAATTGTATAAATGGAATTTGAGGCTGAAATTTTTATGGACAATGACTTAACATGTGTAAATTTATTAGGAGAAAACAGAACTGAATTCTGGATTGTATAATGAATTGTAGAGAAGAAACACTAGGGACAGTGCAAACTGTCCAGTGTTGTAAATTGCCCTGTCTTTAAGATAAAAACAGTATTAATTGACAACGGATTAAAATGTAAGGCTTATATGGTTAGAAGGAAAATTAAGTTAGCTTTCTAACGGTGTAAACGGCTCGAAATTCCGACGTACGAAATAAAAGAAATGAACATTTAAGTAAGCAGTGCACATGCTGCCAGGAAGCAACATTCTAGATGTTTATATTGAATTGTATGCTTGAGTATGGAGTCACATAATGACTCAATTGGTTTCTGGATTGTATCTAATACACTATGTATTGCATGGATGATAGATCAAGTGGAAATTGAAGATAAAGGGGCTCACTTAGATCAGCAAGCTAGTAGAGGGAAAGGGATTACAACCCGAGATCGACAATAGCTCGAAAAATTCCTGTGAGTGTAGTTTAAAGTTTGGAGAGGGCGGTAACCTCTCCAAGTCTATTTTTGATTCGTAATTCTTATTGAATCTTAAGTATAAATTGTATAATGATCTTGCTATGGAGCATTAGCAAGGTAAGTAATCTTTTGAGTGGTTACTTGATTGTGAAGCATGCTTGAATTGCCATTGATTGTAATGATGTGCTTATTGCCTAATTGAACTATATTGAAATGAAGCATGTTGTTATAGATAGAAGTAATTCAATTTATTGTTGAATGACATATTGATTAATACTCCTTCATTGACTATGGAAACATTGATATTGGATTGGATTGAGCCCTATTCGACTAAAAGGGAATATCGGCACAAATTGTGCACATTGAATTGAATCATGCTTCTAATTGATTGAAGGTGATAACTATTGTAAGCCTTGGCCTCGAGTCGGTCTTAGATATAGTTGGCACGCCATAGAGTCTATAGAGCTCATTATCAGGGTAGACTACAGTTGGGGACATTGGTCCCTATTTGGCGACTGTAGGAGGGAAGTATTGTTATTTGTCACTGGCAACAGTAAAAGGGATTTGACCAGGTACTTGGTACCATATTGACTATTGTTATTGGCAACAGTTTTGTTGGAGACTCGAATATTTAGACTGAGTAATCGATTCTCAAGGATATACCTAAAATGAACTAATAACTCATGTACATTGAACCTATTGCTACATTGAATTGCATTGATTGATAGTAAAGGTAAAATTGAATGCCATGAACTATGGATTTTGAAACATTGATTGAACATTGCTTATATGAGATTTCTTGATTGTAAAGGAAAATCAAATGTCATGATCTATAGCTATTGAAACATTGATTGAAAATTGCTTACATGAGATTGCTTGAGTTGAAACATTGATCGTGTTTGAATGACATAATGAGTTTAATTGTTAATCGAATTGGATGATTGAGTATGTCTAAACTTCAAGCCTTATATTGGTATTGGATTGAAAATTAGGCAATGCATCTAGTAGTGTATGCCTTGTTCGAATGGTTCCCTATTGATGGGGGAACCATACCATCCATTTGATGGTTCGTAGTTGAGACTTATTGTATTGTTGCATTGTAACTTTAACTCACTCACTAAGCTTTTCTTATTCAAGTTTCATCTCTACGATACAGGTTGATTTTGGATACTATCTTGAAGTCTAAGCTCATACAAGTCACATTTTGTTTAAAAGAGTATGTTTCCAACTTGTTATAGTTCTCCTAGGATGGTGGCACCTAAGGCATGTATATTCATGGTCACTTAGTTATGGTTTGTATAAGTTAATTCTATATATGATATATAAGAAGTTTGGCATGTATATATGAGCATGTATGCACTTTAATGAACTTGTATGCTTGATAGCCTAATGTTTAATTTCCATGGATGAATTATGCATGATATGGTTAAATAGATCTCTTGAAAATGGTTAGTTAACATCAAGTTAATGTAGTAAACCACATGTTTAGACATGAACCACATTGATCACCTAAGGAACTAGCCATATTGGAAGCATGTATGATTGATTATGGTAACTTAAGTAAATGATATGATCACCTATTGGTATGCATAATAGCTATATAGGAAACTTGAAATTTCTCTTTCATGTTATTCATCTAGTTGAATGCTTGCTTGAAGGACAAGTAAGCCCTAATTGGTGTTGAACATGATATCTAATTGCTTTATGGGTCGTAATATATATAGTAAATGCTTCATACTTTGTCTAAAGTATCCTCACCTGTTTGAATTGTAACTTGAAGTGCAAGAAAGACCTTAAATGAAATGTACTCACTACCTACAATTGATTGAATTGTTGATTGTAATTGTAGTAACTTACCTAATCCTACTAGGGTGGTTAGAGTATGTTACATAAGACCCTAATCTTAGAAAATATCTATTCTAGTTCTATCATCAGCTATGGGTTTGAATCTAAGAGAAATTCTAGAGATGCATTTTTTATTCAATTTGTTTATAATCTTGCTACTTTTATGTTTCAATCTGTTAGTTTAGTAGTTGTGGTTGTGAAATGTTCATATTTATTGTTTTCGTATATAGTTGTTTTTATGTAATGTTTATAATATGTGGTCTTGTGCTTAATTTTGGGTGTTTAATATAGGTATATTTCTTAATATATAGTTTTTATTTAGCATATAATATGGAGTCCTCTAAACAAGTATATAATATATAGTTTTAAAGGATAAAGTATGAGGTATGATATACACCGTTTTTAAGTTTTATATTATAATTTAAAGAATATGATACATATTTTTAAAGGTTTATAATATCTATGCATTTGTAATGTAATTTGTTATACTTGTGATAGGTGGGCTTGGCTAGGATTTTTTTAGTGTAGGCCTAGCTCTTTTAGGTTTTGGGCCTAGCTAATGGCTTTTGGGCTTTAGATTAGGTTAAATAAATTAGTTTAATTAATTTAGATCGTGTGCCCGTCTCATAGGGATACGATTCTTAAATTAATTCTAGGCTTAGTTTCTTTAGAGCTCCCAGTTAGATTAGAGTCCGAATTAGTTTAGTGAATTTAAATTCATTCTTGGCTCATTTGAGTGAATGTTAAATTCATTAGCTTAATCGAACATTTCTTAATAAATTTTAGGATAAAATGAACTTCAAAGTTGAGATAAACATTAAATTAATTATCATAATGTGTTAGGGTTTTAGCCTCCTAGAGTAATTAACCTATGATTAAATACTAGAATCATCTAATTAATAATTCAAACATTATTTGGGCTTTCAATAATTTGGGCCCTTATAGGTTAGGTCTTGGGGCGGGCCTTGTGTGTTTATCTTTTATGCTTTTGTTTGTCATTCCTTAATTGTCATTCATACGGCCCATTAATTTTGCATTAATTAATCTAAATCACAAAGGGTAGATATTTATTAATTACGATATTTGTGTCGTAACAGTCCGAGCTTAAAGGATGTTGACCAAATATTTGAATTAATTCTTACCGTCCCAAGGTAAAGTTAAAAGTTGATAAAATCATCACATCATATCTTAACTGCTTGCACCATGCATAAAGGTGATGTCCGGGATTCGAACCATAAATTAACACGACAGTCGGGCTTATTCGATGTTGGTTTAATCTATGGTCTGATGTATCATCAACCTTATTGATTAAATGTCCAATTAATTTGAATTCACCAGTTTGATAAAGCCCGTTCAATTGAGGTTAACTTTCAATTAAGGTCACTGAATTAAATTCTTTTCAAGTTTCGACAATTTCCTTCGATTAAGAGCAACAAATATTTTGGTACCGATTTCCAAGCATGATGGGGGTCTAATCCTTCCCCACACGTAACCAACTCCCGAGCCCTTTTAAAATGAATCTCTAGTTTTGTGGTGCCCGACCTACCTTATCCAAGTGGCCGGTGGCGACTCCCAGTTTTCCAAAGAAGAAGAATTTTCAAAAGAAATCCCTTTAACCAAGATTACAAAGAAATGATTTTGGGGATAACCCGTAGTGCCGAACTTATAATTTTTCTAAAGGTTTTTCAAAAAACTTCACTACACGCCTCACAAGGACCGTAGTCTACCCCAAACATGAGCTCTAAAGACTCTATGACATGCCAACTATACTTACGATTGACTCGAAACAAAGACTTAAATCATTACCATGACTTATTCGGATCAAAGATGAGCATAGATCCGTATTTTCTTAATCAAAGATCATATCATGGTTGGTCATGTCTCAAGCATGTGCATATATAACAAACATTCTTTCCAACATTAACAGATAAGCATTCGATTGATCTTTAACACATATCATGCATCCTCCAAATAAAGCATATCATAAGGTACTTTTATTTAAGTACTCACCTCAAGTCGAAGCTTAGAGCACAAACATAGCTTAGTTTAAGTACAAGAAATTTATAATTAAAACAAATAACATGCTCATGATAGTTTCAATCTATCCTAAGACTTTAAACTACACTCACAGTTTGATCTAAGCTATTTTTGTTCTCGAATCACAATCCCTTTTTGCTTTTCTACCACTTGATCTACTCTATGCCTTACTTTATCAATCCCTTCTTGGTCTAGGTATAACAAAGAATATAACTATATATTAGAATCAATCCCAGCATTCAATCATTCACCAAACAACTCATTAATAAAAAGTTCATAGAAATTCACACAAAACAGTCCACTAATATTCATATATATGCAAAACAGTCTCACTTTCATATGTACGCATTTTTATGCATCAACACAGTCCACATACTTCCTTATACACTCAAAACAGTCCACACATAATTTTTTTAAGCATTTACTCTATTTTTAATTATTCAAAACAGTCCACTAACATTCTTAAAACATGCAAAACAGTCACAATTTCACCTATACACATACACTTGCTCAAAACAGTTCACATACTTCTTATACACTCCAAAAAGTCCACATATATATTCTTAAAGTATTTCCCATGTTTTAATTACTCAAAACAGTCCATATACTTCTTATACACTCAAAACAATCTATTCACTTATCACACATACTTATATGCATCGAATCAGTCCACCAACATGTTTTTATTCATTCAAAACAGTCCATTTACTCCCACAAATATCCAGAACAATCCTTAATTTAGAGACACACAATTATTCATGCTCAAAACAGTCCATTAGTGCTCCTATAATTGCAAAGCAGTCCCATAAATTTTCTACGTAACCAAGACAGTCCAATATTGAATTCAAACATAACTACACAATCAAGCATTGGTCTAACCCAACATTCGAATTGCCTCACTCAATTTAGAGTTCATCATTGAGAAAATCTAGCATCTAAACTATATAATACAATTACATAGATCATGAGAATTCACTACATACACCAATCGAATATTTCAAGAAAACACATGGTAATACCTAACCAATGTTTCAAGTAGAAACTTAGTTTTAAAGAAAGGAATAGAATCCTCACCAATTTGGATACACAGTTTGAACCAATTTAAACTTAATTTTCCAACTAACTAATGCAAGCTCTCAATCTCTCTCTAACAAAAAAGTCTCGGGCACTTGGAGAAGAAGAGAAAATGATAATGGGTGGTTTACATCTCCAAGACGAGACCCCTTCCCCACTTGCTTCCACCTAAGCTTGACACATGTACAAGTCCTCCTATAATTGTTTTGTTTAGCATGCAAATCCTTGTCTTAAACATGAATTTGGTTAAGTCCTTTCCATAATGGTCATTCATTTCTTCCTTGTTTCTATTTGGTCCTAAGATGCTCATTTAATCTAATTGGTGACAATTGAATAACAATTGGCTTGTGACTAAATTGTTACATATTTTCAAATCAAAGATTGGGGTATTACACTCACTTGGGGAGTGGCTAGTGAGCCTTTCATCTTTGTGATGGCTTTACTATTCACACTCATTTGCGGAGTGGCTAGCGAGCATTGCATCTTTGTAGTCGCTTTACTATGCCCACTCACTAGGGGAGTGGCTAGCCAGCCTTTCATCTTTGCAGTCGATTTACTATACGCACTCACTTGGGGAGTGGCTAGCAAGACTTTCATCTTTGAGGCTGCTTTACTATGCACACTCACTTGGGGAGTGGCTAGCGGGCCTTTGATCTTTGCGGTCGCTTTACTATGCGTACTCACTTGGGGAGTGGCTAACAGACCTTTCATCTTTGTAGTCGCTTTACTATGTGCACTCACTTGGGGAGTGGCTAGCGAGCCTTTCATCTTTGCGGTCTCTTTATTATGTGCACTCACTTGGGGATTGGCTAACGAGCCTTTCATCTTTGTGGTAGCTTTACTATGCTCACTCACTTGGGGAGTGGCTAGCGGGCCTTTCATCTTTGTGATCGCTTTACTATGTGCACTCACTTTGGGAGTGGCTGGCGGTCCTTTCAGCTTTGCGGTCGCTTTACTATACGCACTCACTTTGGGAGTGGCTAGCGGGCCTTTCAGCTTTGTGAGTTATTTTGGACAAATAGAGCCACTAGAGTTGGCTGACAGAGAAATCAGGGCACCTAAACCATCTATTGAGGAGCCACCAGAATTGGACTTGAAACCATTGCCAGACCACCTCAAATATTCTTATTTAGGTAAACACTTGACTTTGCCAGTGATCATTGTTGCTGATCTAACTAATGATTAAGAGGAAAGATTGCTGGAAATTCTAAGTATTTATAAGCAAGATTTGGGATGGACCTTAGCTGATATCCGAGGAATAAGCCCAACAATTTGCATACACAAAATCATTTTGGAGGAATACCATGGCAAAACAATTGATGCCCAAAGAAGATTGAACCCGAGCATGAAAGATGTAGTTAAAAAAATTATCAAATGGCTAGATGTCGAGATAATAAATCCCGTTTCTAATAGCTTGTCGGTCAGCCCGGTGCAATGCATGCCAAAGAAAGGGGGAATGATCGTGGTTTAAAATAGTAAAGATGAGTTGATTCCCTTCAGAACTATCACAAGATGGAGAGTGTGCATGGAATACATGAGGCTAAACAATGCCATACGAAAGGACCACTTTCCATTGCCCTTTATCAATCAGATGCTGGACAGGTTGGTAGGTAAGGCATTTCATTGCTTTCTTAACGGCTATTCGGGATATAAACAAATTGCCATCGCCCTAGATGATTAGGAGAAAACCACATTCACTTGTCCATATGGGACATTTGCTTTTAGAAGAATGCCCTTTAGATTGTGTAATGCCCAGCATCGTTTCATCGTTGCATGATGGCTATTTTTCTGACATAATTAAAAATAACTTGAAGGTATTTATGGATATTTTATCAGTGTTTGGCAAAATACTCGAGGAATGCCTTCAGAGTTTGGAGCTTGTATTGCAGAGATGTATTGAGACTAACTTGATCCTGAATTGGGAGAAATGCCACTTCATGGTGAATGAGGGCATAGTGCTCGGACATAAAGTGACCAAGAGGGGCCTAAAAGTTGACAAAGCAAAAGTTGAGGCATCAAACAATTGCCACCTCCTACAAGCGTAAAAGGTATTAGAAGTTTTTTGGGACATACTGGTTTTTATCTTCGTTTCATTAAAGATTTCTCAAAAATTTCTAAACCTTTATCATCGTTTTAGGAACTCAAAGAGAGATTGATTAATGCCCCCATAGTCCTGGCACCATATTGGAATGAGCCTTTCGAGCTCATGTGCGATGCCAATGACTATGTTGTAAGAGTTGTGTTTAGACAGAGGCGTGGCAAAGTTTTTCATGCCATTTACTATGCCAGCTAAACACTAAATGGAGCCCAGCTTAATTACTCCACAACTGAGAAAGATTTCTCGTCGTTGTCTATGTATTTGACAAGTTCATATCTTACTTGGTAGGTAACAAAGTTGTGGTGTACACATATCATTCGGCATTGAAATATTTCTTGGCAAAGAAGGAAACCAAGCCTAGATTAATCAGATGGACACTCTTACTACAAGAATTCGATCTCAAAATTTGAGACAAGAAGGGGAGTGAGAACCTAGTTGTTGACTATTTATCTCAATTAGAGCATCACCCTGGAGATGCTAGAGACGCTACCATAAGAGATGAATTCCCTGATGAGTATTTACTTGTATACGATTCTATGTCATGGTACACTGACATAGTCAACTACATGGTAAGCAATATTTTGCCACCAGATTTGGCAAGCAATTCTAGAAAATGATTTTTGTGAGATTTTTGGCAATATTATTGGGACGAACCAATTCTATTTAAACAATGTGATGATCAAGTGATTTGCTGATGTGTACTAGAAGATGAACAACACAATATACTACATTTATGCCACGCAACACCATATGGAGGCAACTTTCTTGGAATGAAAATCACTGTCAAAGTGTTGTATTCAAGATTCTTCTGGCCTGTGCTTTTCAAAGATGCCCATAATTTTGCCAAGGCATCTGATCGATGCCATCAGACGGGTAACATCTTCAAAGACATCAATTTCCACTCTAGAATATTATACCAATAGAGCTATTTGACGTGTGGGGAATAGACTTTATAGGTATCTGTCCCCTATCATTTGGTAACCTGTATAACCTCATGGCCATTGACTATATTTCAAAATGGGTTAAAGCTATTGCATTGCCAACATATGACGCCAAGGTCGTTTCCAAGTTCATGCATAAGCATATTTTTACTAGATTAAGTGTCTCTTGAGCTATCATACATGATGAAGGTACTTACTTTAAATGTAATTTAAAATCTAAAGCTTTGTGCAAGTATGGAATCCAATAAAGGATTACCACGTCATACCATCCTCAAACAAATGGCCAAGCGGAGATCTCAAACAAGGAGATCAAGAAAATTTTAGAGAAAACTATGAATCCAACAAGGAAGGTGTAACACCCCTTTCCCGGCCTAGTAGAGAACAGGTTCGGAAAGTGCTACCGGAAAACATATCAGAGATTCGGAGTTGAATTCAGAGTTCAGAGACTTATTTGGGAAGTTTATTAAACTTTTTAAAGCTTAGCAGATCGGTTTGTTGACTACTTATTCGATTTAGGATCAATTTTAAACTTTTTCAAGCTTAAGGACTAAATCGTAATTTTTACAAATTAGAGGTCCTTATTGGGATTTCTTTTCACTAAACTATAATTAAACTTTCCAATTATTAACCAGTAAATTTTGTTACTAACGGAGATCGTTTACCTATCTAATTAGGCCATTTAAAACTTAGTGACCAATTCGTAAATAGTTTAAAACTATAATTTTAGACTTTTAACATAATTAACTGACTCTGTACTAGTACGCCTATGACCGTATCGGTACACTAAGCTGATTTCCCAAATTCCAGGTTCAAGGGTAGCAAGATGGAATCGATACCTTTAAGCTCGTATCGATACGCATTGACTATGGTTGACCTATTTCGGTACAGCCTAAGGCCGTATCGATACAATTTAATTTTTCAGGCCTTATTGTCCAAATCCATATTGATACACCTCCTTTGAGTATCGATATGCCCTGTTTTACTTAGTCTAATTATGCAAGGTCGTATCGATACGCCATCACCGTACGGATACGCCTGCCATGTAATGACAGATTTTAGCTGGTTTTTAATCAACTTAACCTGTTGAACGTTGTCCAAACTTAACCAAATTTTACCAGCAAGTCTAATATCCATATTTTTAATAGCATACAAAATTTTAGGGCATTTCGAATTCATTTACTAGGCTTATTTTGCTAGTTTAGCCATTCCAAAACATGCCAATTTTCACATACAACACATAGGCACTATTAGGCTATTACACATACATCAAATTATGCAACCATACGAGGAGTTCAAGGAAAAAGTTAAGCATACATATGATTGGTAGAGGCGACTTGCAACCGCAATTACACGATCGGAGTTTGGAATACTTCAAGATCCTAAAATGCATGAGACACAGGAATGTTAGGCTTACATAGCCTAGTGAGGTAGTCATAACAAATGCACAATAAATTCATCAAATACATGAACGACATATAGGCATGCTTGGTTAACATTTTACATAGCGTCAATCATATAAGATCATATTCAAACCATTAGTCATGATTCCATAAAGCTATTATAAATCATATAAACATATCATTTCCTTGGACATGGTAACCAATAGATACGCGGATTCCCCTGTACACCACACATATCGAAAATAGGCCGTAGCCTTGAGCCGTAGCTCCGAAAAATATCCCTTACACAAACCAACCTTATCTCACCACATATAGGCCGTATCCCCGGACCGTAGTCCAATCCCTTACTTGATGAGCTCAAATAACCCTATGGCATGCCAATTGTATCCAATGTTCACAAATGTCCAAGGTCACATATTTCATTATAATTCTTACCTTTCCGATCACATATCACAACATAATCTTACCTTTGTGCTCGTAAGCCAAATCATATCGGACGTCAAATTGAGCCTTACCGCCACATATCATATCATAGCATATCCATAGCAAATTCACACATAGAAAAATTCAAGTATTGTATATGAACTTACACATATTAATCAATGTTAGAAACTTACCACACTTACTATTAGCATCCACACAAGTTTGCTCTACTTGAGCCCTTAACAAAAATGCAAATTATAACACAAAACGAATGCAATGGGATGGCACCTTGCCTATCCCTTAACACGACTACACTCACCTTGAATCCAAAGCTTTCAAGGTTCTTGGATTACGACTCCTTGATGCCTAGCTTTCGTTGGAGATGACGAGGGGTCCTTCTTCAGTTCTTGAGCGAGTTATAGGCTTTCAAACGACGTATTGAAATCGATCAAAGGTTGAGGATTGAATCGAAGTGCTTGCTTAGCTTGAGGTTGAAGACAACAATGGTGGTGCTTGTTTGTTGGATGGCAAAGGGTGAGTTTAGCTTTCGGGAGTTTCATGACAAGACCAAAGCTTTCTTTCTTTTATCCGTTCTAAAAGAGTCAAACTTAATTATTTCCCCACCTTCTTAACAACCAATAGGAGGCTTAGCCACCTTTGAGGGTTTGCTAAACCCAATTCAATATCATTTCATGAATTAAAGATATCAAGCTATCATCTCTTCAGCACAAAAGGTGACCAAATCACGTGGGGTAGGCAGGCAAAGAGGTGAGTCAACACCTTGCTTTCCATTTCTTTTAATTTGGCAATTAAAACAACTTCGAACAGGGGACCCGTATTGATACACCTTATGGCCGTATCGATACGGCTAGGCTAAATAGGTAAGTTCGTTATGGCAGTTAGGTCGTATCGATACATGTCTTTGCTATATCGAAACGTCTAGTTCAAAACCTATTAATATCGATCCAGCCGTACCGATATGCCTAGTTTAAAATCAACATTCTCATCTTTGAATTTCTTACAAAAAGATCCCTACAGCTTAAATCAAGCCCAATTAACGTTCATTGTTACAAAATTGGGTACAAGGATTGAGAGATTACATTTCTAAGCATATCCGATACAAAATTTTTAGTCACCAGACCAAATTTTGACTAGGCCGATTTTAGAGATGTGAAAACTCTCCCCCTTAAGAAAATTCATCCTCGAATTTTCACTAATTGAACAAATAAGGGTACAAGCTTTTGCATTGTCTCTTTCGGTTCCCATGTTGCTTCTTAAACTGAATGACTTCTCCAACAGACTTTCACTAAGGGCACATACTTATTACAAAGTCTTTTAACTTCTCGTGTGAGGATTTGCATAGTTCTTCCTCGTATGTCAAATTGGACTGAATCTCCACAGACTCTGGCGCGATCACATGGGAGGGATCGAACGGGTACTTCTGTAGCATAGACACGTGGATTTGACTTAACTCCTCAGGGAGAGCTAGTCGGTAAGCAACATGTCCAACTCTCTCGATCACCTCGAATGGACCGATGAAACGAGGACTCAATTCCCCTTTTTGCCAAATCAAAGAATCTTCTTCCACAGAGATACCTTAAGGAAAGCTTTCTCGCCAACCTCATACTGAATTTCCCTTTTTTTTAGATCAACTTAAGCTTTCTATTGGTCAAATGTAGCTTTGAGTCGATTCACGGATAATGGTCACCCTTTCTTTGGTTTCCCAAAGTAAGTCAGGGCCTAACACCTTGCCTTCAGCAACCTCGGTTCAACAGAGAGGGGTTCAACATTTCCTCCCGTAAAGGGCTTCATAGGGTGCCATTTGAATCGAAGCTTGGTAACTATTGTTGTAAGCAAATTCCACCAAAGGCAGAAATTTCTCCCACGTATTCCCAAAGTCAATAACATAGGCTCGAAGCATATCTTCCAAAATCTACAAGGAAGAATCAGAATTCATATGTGTTACTTATACACATGAATCGAAGGGAGATATAAGGTTACCTGAATAACCCTTTTGGATTAACCATTGGTCTGAGGATAGAAAGTAGTGCTTAGGTGCACTCGGGTTCCCAAAGCCTCTTGTAGGGTCCTCTAAAACCGGGATGCAAAGCGTGGATCACGGTCAGAAATAATGGACACAGGAACTCTGTGCAAATGGATAACTTCTCGAATTTACAATTCAGCAAGCTTAGGCAAATCGAAGTCCATTTTCACTGAAATAAAATGAGCAGATTTGGTGAATCGATCTACAATGACCCAAATGGCATCATTCTTCTTCGGTGTCATTGGTAGACCATTTACGAAATCCATCGTAATACGATCCCATTTCCATTGTGGAAGTTTAATAGGTTGTAAGAGACTAGTAGGCACTTTGTGCTTGGCTTTAACCTGTTGGCAAGTTAAGCACCTAGCCACAAAGTCTGTGATCTCACCTTGCATGCCGGACCACCAATACAACACTTTTAGGTCCTTATACATCTTGATAGCTCCAGGATGGATAGAAAAAGAGCTCGAATAAGCTTCATTCAGGATTTGATCTTGAAGATCATCATCATCGGGGACACAGATACGGTTTCGGATACACAACAGACCTTCAAAATTCATAGCAAAGTCAGGATCTGGCTTATCCTTGATCTTAGCAATAAGAATCCGCAACTCCTCATCATATTCTTAGAGTGCTTTAATTCAAGACACGATGGTTGACTAATTTCTCAATTCAGCCAATACCTTGCCATGCTTCTTAAGCCGGAAGTAAGCATTTAAACATCTCGAAGAGGGAGTGGGATTTCGTCTAAGAGCGTCAGCCACAACATTGGCCTTACCAGGATGGTAGTCAATGACCAAGTCATAGTCTTTCAAAAGCTCCATCCATCGTCGTTGACATAGATTCAGCTATTTCCAAGTCAAAAGATATTTTAGACTCTTGTGATCAGTGTATAAGTAACACTTCTCATCGTAAAGATAGTGCCTCCAAATCTTTAAGGCAAACACAACAACGGCCAACTCCAGATCATATGTCAGATAGTTTAGCTCGTGAGGTTTAAGCTAACGTGAAGCATAGGCTATAACCTTTCCTTCTTGCATCAACACACAACCCAATCCCATGTGGGATGCATCACTGTATACGGTGAAGTCCTTACCCGAGTCAGGTTGCAGCAAAACATGGGCATGTATTAGGACTTGCTTAAGCTGATCAAAACTCCTTCGTTGCTCAGCTTTCCATACAAAGGGGTTTCTTTACAGAGAAGCTTCGTCAAGGGTGCAACAATCATCGAGAACCCTTTGACGAATCTACGATAGTAGCCTGTAAGACCCAAAAAGCTACGAACTTCTCCAATAATCTTCGGAGGAATCCAATCAAGAACTGCTTGAATCTTCTTTGGATCAACTTGAATTCCCGTAGAAGAAATCACATGTCCCAAAAAGGATACTTTAGATAGCCAAAATTCCTATTTACTGAACTTAGCATACAACTGCTTCTCCCTAAGAGTCTAGATCACAATCCGAAGATGTTTTTCATGAGTGGCAGTGTCTTTGGAGTAAATCAAGATGTCATCTATGAACACAACCACGAACTTATCCAGATAGGTCCAGAACATACTATTCATCAAGTCCATAAAAGCTACAGGTGCATTGGTAAGCCCAAAAGGCATTACCAAGAACTCATAGTAGTCGTATCTAGTTCGAAAGACAGTCTTTGGAACATCAGACTCCTTCACTAACATTTGACAGTATCCGTATCACAGGTCTATCTTAGAGAAGACAGAAGAATTTTTCAACTGATCGAAGAGGCCATCGATCCTCGGTAACAGATATTTATTCTTGATTGTTACTTTATTTAGCTGACGATAATCAATGTATAGTCGCATCGATCCATCATTCTTCTTGACAAATAAAATTGGTACTCCCTAAAGTGAGGAAATCTGTAATATCCCAAATTTTGGCTAGTGACTAAATTGTAAATTTTGAAAGTTTAGGGGGTTAAAGTATAAACCTTGGAAAAGTTTGGGGGCTAAAGTGTAAATTTCCCCAACAAGTAATTTTATTCAGTAGAAGAGTGAATCGGATTGAAATAAGTACCTTGATATCGGTTCTAAGAATTAAGATGCAGAAAAAGGTACCGAATTTGGATCGAATGAAATTATTAAGCGTGCTCAGGCCAGAGAAATACAAGGATGGGTGACCTTCGGGAAGGTCCCATAAAAGTGTTTCTAATCGATATTTTGGACTCAGTAAGAATAGAGAAAATTCGTATGGATTATCGATAAAGGAATTCTAAGAGGAATTTTATTCTATGAAGATTTTCGATAAGTATCGGGAAATAGACTGAGTTAAGAAAATTCAGTATAAGTCCTTGGAAAAGGAAGTTTTATATGATAATAGAGTTTATTCCTGAATATGGAAATATAGAATTTTCGGAATAAATCCAATAGCTCAGAAAAAGGTAAAATCGCAGTAGAAGTATTTTACGAATATCGAGAGATCGAATCAAATCG
Source organism: Hibiscus mutabilis (assembly GCA_019671005.1). Lineage (NCBI taxonomy): Eukaryota > Viridiplantae > Streptophyta > Magnoliopsida > Malvales > Malvaceae > Hibiscus > Hibiscus mutabilis. The sequence goes on from JAGYYJ010001007.1 coordinate 57,856, forward strand.
AAATTTCAGAGGCTATTCCATAAGCCATGGAAAAGTCATAAAATAATATTTATGGAATAGAGGCTGGTTGGAAATGAATTAATTTAGTTGGATTGTAATGGATGGCAATTTTGAAACAAGCTAGTAAATAAAAACTAGTTGGAGGGCAAATTGGTCATTTTGCCCCAATGGCATTTTTTAAATATTTAAAAAGTTACAAGGGCATTTTTGGAATAAGTAAATGGAAGATTTAATCTTGGCCCTTGATTGATGATAAGATCAATCTCAACCATTGGATTAAAAGGATATTTTAGTAATTTCACTATTTAAATGAATTTAAAATTCATTTATACTTTACAAGTGGATTAATTGGATGAAATAACAAAGATGAAGACAATTATTCATCCCAAAAATTTGAAATTTGAGAGGGGAGAAGAGAAAAAAATTTTCTAAGTTCGATTCAAGCCCCAAAACTCGATTTTCAGGTAATCTTTCAAACTACAAAGTTGTTCTACTCATCAAGCTCTATCTTTTGGTGTAAGTAATTTGTGGAAAACATGCTTGATTGATGAGAACTTTGTATGAGAATAAATTAGGGTTTATGGACTCAATTGGGGGTTTTGAGATTTTATGATTCCATGTTGAAATCAAGCTTTTGTGATGTTAAAATCATGTTATTGAGTTGGGATCTAAACTCTACATGTTTTGATTATTATGAAGATGATTAGGGTCTATGGATTCAAGTTTGATTTAGGGTTTGTGATGTTGGATAAATAATCTAGTAAGCTTGATTTGTTGTTTGGAAGCAAAACCCTAATTTAAATGTTTAGGGACCAATTCAGCAAGTTTAAAAGTTAAAGGACTAAATCTGATTTTTATGGAATTGGTGTCTATTTATGTTATTAGGGATGTTGAAGATATGAAATTGAAGTCATAATGCAAAACCAATGTTAAATCGAGTTAGTGACCATTTTGACAAATTGTCAAAGTTAAGTGACAAATTCGGAAATGAGGTTTTAGAGAAGGATTAAATCTGATTTTTAGTTATAATGATGGAATTAAGATAGTAATGTTGATTTGAGGACTAAATTGCAAAGTTAAGAAGCTAGAATCCTTATCTTTGTATTTTAGTGACTATTTTGGTAAAGAATGAAAATTAAGGAGAATTATTGTGAATAATTATTTGATGAAGAAGGTTATAAGATGGTGGTTTAAAGCAAGTAATTGGACTAAATTGAAAAGTAGAGAAGTAAGGAGAAGTTAGTATAAAAGTTGAAGTTGTTTATGGAAGCTGTGTAGAAAAACTGGTTATGGCAGTAACTTTGAAAATTCACCATATTTTCTAAAAATATGGTTAGAAGGTGAATTTTATACCGATATAAAGATTTTTTCGTCTAGTTTTGCCTCCAACAAACGAAAACTGATTTCTAGTTCCGAGTCAAAAGATATGAATTTTTAAGTGACGAAAGGTCAGAAAAATAGTATGCAGTTTGTTCCGAAATTAGCACTGGAAATTGACTTTGAAAATTTGCCATAAATCGTAGAAGTTGAATATGGGCTATTAATTTATATGGTTGAAAAGCTTATTGAATCTAGTTTCTTTAAGAACAAACGGAGTCGAATTCCAAGTTGTAGATTATTTTATAGAAATATTTCTTTGGAGGTACTGCAAACTGCCAGGAAATGAGAATTGATACACTTTGTATCTAAGGTTGATTAGTAAGCTTGAAAAGGGTTAATGGAAGTTCAAATTGGTCACTAAGGACCATAATGAGTTTTTGAACAATACAAGGAAGAAAGGAAAAACTTTGGAAATTTTGTATATTCGAATGACTAGATTCGATAGCATGTTTAAAGTATTGTTAGATTTAAATCTAACGAATGTTATTCGTATTTATATGATCAACGAAGTTTGATTTGGATCAAAAGAAGGGTCGAGGTATTATTAAGGAAAGGATCGAGTAGAGCTTAGTGAGGCAAGCTAATAAAAGGCGCAGGTGAGTGCATTTTTATTTATTTATTATTATGCTATGAGATAGACTTGTGATAAGTCAATCTCAAAGGTTAAAGGTAAAGGATTTGAATTATCTGAAATGTTTGAATGGTTTATAAATGATTTAGGGTATGAACTACCCAATGCAAATTTCTATATATGAAAGTGATTTTTTTATGATTTATTGGTATTATTAATAAAAAGAAAAGTTCATATTATTGAAATGTTGAATGCCCATTGTATGTCTATTGAGAGTCTTGGTATATTGGCATGCCAAAGAGTTAGAGTATATTGGTTTAATCTTGCTACTAAGCAAAGCGATACATTTAATCTTCGCTACGGCGGGCGTAGACGATGAGTTGTGTTTTTACAACTATGATCCCGGTGAAGGTTATTAATGTCGTTAAGTTATGGTAGTATTTCTAGTGATACACTAGCATTGATCTATTGATCCAAACACAACTGATTAGTTGTTGCGGGCACAAGTGCATTACTCATCATTATACATTTAATACTGCTATGGCAGGCGAGACGATGAGTTGTGTTTTACAACTATGATCCAGTGAAGGTTATTAATGCTGTTAAGTTACGGTAGTATTTCTAGTGATACACTAGCATTGATCTATTGATCCAAGCACAACTGATTAGTTGTTGTGGGCACATGTGCATTACTCATCATTAAACTCGCATACCATGCATTCTCAATTACATTACCTTGGGCTATGAAATGAATAAAAAAGTAAGAAGTACAAGTGATCTAATGTAAAGTGAAAAGTGAAAGTGATATGATTCAAATGAAAATAAGTGATTTACTGGATATTTGATTTGACGTGACATTGCCTTATATATGTATATGAGATGTTGATTTTTACAGGTTACATGACAAAGGAACGACTTCGATAAGTCATTCTATATGATTCTAAATTCTTATATGTTATATTCAGTATTTTATTTATTATGCAATTTTTATTAAAATTAAAGTGCTTTAATTTGATTTATAAGTTTTGCATCACTAAGTTCGTACTTAGCGTGTGTTTGTTTCACACGTAGATTAAGATGGAGTATTTGAAGAAGAGTCGAGCATGCTGATCAAACTTCAATATGCAAAACATCAGTAAGATATTCTATCTTATGATAATCTCTAGTGGGCATGTAATTATTTAATTGCTAGTAGAGTATGATGCATTAAATTAGACCAAAGGATAGATAAGTAATCACTTTTGACGATGAATCGTACATGAATAAAGCAAAATAAATTTATAAGTCGAGTTTTCTTTAAACGACTCTGTAATATCTTTAATGTATATTCGATTTACGAGTATACATTAAGGGTGTTACAAAATTAGTCGGACGAATCCCTTATCCAAAAGGTCTTGGATTTGGGCCTTCAACTCTTTCAATTCAATCAGAGCCATCCTATACGGTGCAATGGAGACTGGTGTAGTTCCAGGTTGCACTTCAATTTCGAATTCCACTTCTCGGGTTAGAGGGAGTCCAGAAGTTCATCGGGAAACACATCAGGAAATTCTTTCACAACTGGCACATTCTCAAACTTTGGATCTTCTTTGGACTCCATAGCACACAAGGTAGCCTTACTAGGCTCGGATTCGGTTTTCATTAAGGTTATGCTTTCTTTGCCAAGTGCTCAGAGGTATAGTTTTTCTTCGAAAAATCTACCCAGGCTTGATGCTTAGCTAGCCAATCAAGGCCTAGGATGAGATCGAACTCATGGAAAGATAAGGCCATCAAGTCGTCTAGAAATGGGATCCCTTGGATTCTTGAAGGGCAAGCTTTACAGATTGATCGAATAACGACACTAACTCCTAGTGGGTTAGAGACAACAATCTCGAAAGTGACTGGCTCAGATTCTAAGACATACTTTACAATCAATGGTTCACTAATGAAGGAATGCGTAGAGCCTGGATCTACCAAAGCATATACAAGGTCAGAACATAATTCCACCATACCTGCAATTACATCAGGATCACCTTATTGCTCTTGGCCTCGAACATGGTACATTTGGGCTGAGGTTTGAGGGTCACGTCCAATCGAAGAAGCGTTGGTGTTACGAGGTATCCTCGCTGATCCAGACGGTACTTGTTTTGCTCCTCTTCCCCTGTTCAGGTTATTTTGAGAAGCCATAGAGGTAGGAGCGTTTAGATTTTGCAGACACTGCTTGATAAAGTGGCCAGACTCACCGCAGACTGTCTGCGGCACTGTCCAGGGTGTCTATTCTGAAAAAGTTGCATAAAGAAATCTGATAACCCCTTGTGAAACCACTTGTACTATCAACTGAAGCTTTACGGGCAACAGATGTTCCTAGAGATTGGGATTGTGGCGCGTATCCTGATCTTGGTAGCTGTTGAAAGGTGGTAGACTTCTGGTCTCATAGTCTACTCTTCTTCTAAGGCATAGGAGGTCTAGAATCGTATCAGAATCTCTTGCCAGATCTGGATTAATTCCCTTTCCTTCTTTCATAAGTCTTCTGAGAGGCTTCAGTAGCAATGGCTCGGTTGACCAAGGTCTGGAAATCATTTATCTCCAAGGTAGTGAAGAGATGACGTAGTTCATCATAGAGACTATCAATGAACATTCTGCATTTCTCCTTTTTCGTACGTATGATCTCATCACCACACCTCGTATACTTGAAGAAATCATGGATATACTGCTCCACAAGCATTTCTCCTTATCTCAGGTGGAGGAACTTTTTACGTCTTTCAGCAATATAGTGCTCACTGATGTGCTTCTTGCAGAACTCTTGAAGGAAGAAGTCCCACATAACTTTATGCTCGGGTACAGTGAGTGTCACAGTGTCCCACCAACTTTGAACCTCTTCGGAAATCAAAGCTAGAGCGCATTCCAGTTTGTCCTCCTCGGGGCACTTCATCTACGTGTTCAAGACTTTAAGAGTTTTCTCCAACCAATACTCTACTATCTCATGATTATCCAACTCTTGCCTAAGAGACACGACCACTTGCTTAATCATGTCGACCATCGACATTAAGTACTCCTGCTGAGCAGGAGGCATCGGAGGAGGATAATGTGGGTCATTCTACCCCACTTGTCTGGGCCTTACTTCTGATTGTCCCCTTGTGTCCAAGAGGAGCCAGGGTGCGGTTCATTTACGACACGCCTATCAGTAGGTGTGGACATTTTTAGGTCTAATCATACATGAAAGATTTAATCGTATAAGTCACAAGTCACAGATAACATATAGAAATAAACTCCTAGGTGGCATATGCAGATGCAAACTCATAACAGACTTCAATTTAGTCCTAAAACCGACTAAACCTAGGCTCTGATACCACAAATGTAACACCCTCTTTCTTGCCTAGTAGAGAATTGGGTCGGAAAGTGCTACTGGAAAACATATTGGAGGTTCGGAGTTGAATTCAGAGTTCGGAGACTTATTCGGGAAGTTTATTAAACTTTTTAAACCTTAGCAGATTTGTTTGTTGACTACTTATTCGATTTAGGGTCAATTTTTAAACTTTTTCAAACTTAAGGACTAGATCATAATTTTTAAAAATTTGAGGTCTTTATTGGGATTTCTTTTCGCTAAATTATAATTAAAATTTCCAAGTATTAACCTATGAAGTTTCATTACTAACGGAGATCGTTTACCTATCTAATTAGGCCATTTAAAACTTAGTGACCAATTCGTAAATAGTTTAAAACTGTAATTTTAGACTTTTAACAGAATTAACTGACTCCATACCGGTACTCGTAAAACTGTATTGGTACACTAAGCTGATTTCCCAAATTCCAGGTTCAAAGGTAGCAAGACGGTATCGATACCTCTAAGCCCGTATCGATACGCACTGACTATGGTTGACTCATTTCGGTACAACCTAAGGCCGTATCGATACAATTTAAATTTTCATACCCTACTATCCAAATCCGTATCAATACAACTCCTTTGAGTATCGATGCGCCCTATTTTACTTAGTCTAATTATGCCAGGCCATATCGATACGCCATCACCCGTACCGATATGTCTGCCTTGTATGACAGATTTTAGCTAGTTTTTAATCAATTTAACATGTTGAACGTTTTCCAAACTTAACCAAATTTTACCAGCAAGTCTAATATCCATATTTTTAATAGCATACAAAATTTTAGGGCATTTCGAATTCATTTACTAGGATTTTACCTTTTGGTGCCTTTAAGCTCATTTTGACTAGTTTAGCCATTCCAAAACATGCCAATTTTCACATACAACACATAGGCACTATTAGGCTATTACACACACATCAAATTATGAAACTATGACATGTTTAAGCCATATGCCACCGTACTAGGAGTTCAAGGCAAAAGTTAACCATACATATGATCGGTAGAGGCGACTTGCAACCGTAATTACACGATCAGAGTTTGAAATACTTCAAGATCCTAAAGCGCATGAGACATACGAATGTTAGGCTTACATAGCCTAGTGAGGTAGTTATAACAAATGCACAATAAATTCATCAAATACATGAATGACATATAGGCATACTTGGTTAACATTTTACATAGCGTCAATCATATAAGATCATATTCAAACCATTAGTCATGATTCCATGTAGCAATTATAAATCATATAAATATATCATTTCCTTGGACATGGTAACCAATGGATACGGGAATTCCCTTGTACACCACACATATCGAAAATAGGTCGTAGCCTTGAGCCCTAGCTCTAGAAAATATCCCTTACACAAACCAACCTTATCTCACCACATATAGGTCATAGCCCTAGACCGTAGTCCAATCCCTTTCTTGGTGAGCTCAAATAACCCTATGGCATGCCAATTGTATCTAATGTCCACAAATGTCCAAGGTCAGATATTTTATTATAATCCTTACCTTTCGGATCACATTTCACAACATAATCTTACCTTTGTACTCGTAAGCTATATCATATCGGACGTCAAATTGAGCCTTAGCTCAACATATCATATCATAGAATATCTGTAACACCCCCTACCATGGGTTAGTAGCAAACCGGTTCGAGAGCGTTACCAAGCAAGAACGGGGCAAGGAAAGGTGAACTTAACCCTAAAAGATGAGTTCCTTAACTAACAAGCAACAGGGAATTCTTAACTTATCAAGCAAGCAATGTGCCAATTCTTACCATTCGGCATTTACCATTTCAAATGTACATGTAACATTCATTCCATTCAATCAAGTATACATTTATTCACACAAGCATACGAATAACATTGTGAAGCTAGGACATAATTAATCCCTTCAATTACACATATATGCGCAGCAACAATCTTTAAATACATGGAATTTGTGTTCATTACATACTTCAGTCTTAACAACTATGTTCTTAACATGGAAGGCCCATACAAGAGCATATATATACAAGTACTCAAAACATCAAGTAGCCATGTTCATGCATATATACAATCCTCCTAAAACAAACAAGATGCATGGTCTAGTCCTAGCTACATATATATGTCTAGGTGCCACCAACTAGGAGAAATACAAAACAAGTATGAAATCATACTTTAACTTTGCTTGTGCCTTTCTTCGAGCTCAAGAAATCAGGCTTCAGGATCAAGCAAGGATCGAATCCTTTATCCTGTGGTTGGGAAGGATAAAAACAAGAGTGATAAGTACAAGAATGTACTTAGTGAGGTAGTAACTAGTTCTAACCAATTATTATATCAAATTAAGTGTCAATTAGTCAATAATGATCCTAGCTAAAGATTTCAAGGCATTCGAATAGCATAAGAAGAAAAAGATAATGAATCATAATTCATTCTTTATTCATTTCAAGTAATCAAGCTATTCATGGTCACATATCAAGTAATCAAGCAATTCATGCTTACATAACAAGAAATTAAGCAATTCATGCTTACATGACAAGTAATCAAGCTAATCATGGTCATATATCAAGTAGTCAAGCAATTCATGCTTACATAACAAGACATCAAGCAATTCATGCTTACATGACAAGTAATCAAGCTATTCATGCTTATTAGCTCATTTATTATCTTTTAACACAATCCTTGGTTCATAGTTTGTCTAGGTAATCGAGTCTCTAACCAATTGTCGCCACAAGATGTACCATAGTATTGGTTAACCCTCCTACATTGGCCAAAGACCACATATGTACCCTCCATTTGTCACCAATTAGGGGCCTTAGCCCTAGACCGTAATCCACCCTGACACAATGAGCTCTAGACTCTAAGGCATGCCCTTCTACCTATTCAACTAGCAACCAAGGTTGTTTGATTATAATTCATTTATTCAAGGATTTCAAGCTTTTCAAGTTTAAGATCATGTATCATTTAAGTGTACAAGTTCATGTCAAGCATTATCTTTTTCAAGAGTCATTTCGAGTATTGCATGGCAAGTTTATACATGCATTAAGCCCTTAGGCCAATAGAGCCATAACTCATCATTCCAAGTATTCGTTGCATCATCTAAGCTAGCACCACAGGCATTCGGTTTAAGCAATTGGTCACAATACCATGTCATACATACAAGCATCAATGTTTCCACATATACATGCTAGTGTTCGATTTATACAACAATTCAAGGATGTAGTCAAGCTTCATGTATTATCTTAATTCATACTTCCCTTATTAGGTCAAGATCATATTAAGTCCAATTTAACAATACAAGAATTTAGACATGCATGCTTTGGTTAGGACCTAGTCCTAACCCTAGAATAAACTACACTCACAATACTCCCCAAGTTAGCTAGTCTCGAAAGACTATTCCCTTTTGCTTGTCCCTTGAATGCTCGACTTTAGATCCTTCTCCAAAGTCCCCTCCTTCCTCTAGTAAATCACATAGATAGAACAAGGTCAAAACATGTAATCACAAAATCATTCAACATGGCAGCAAGGTTAATACATTATATATACAAAACATATAGCATATTCATGTACACACCTTAATGAACATTACCAAACTGCCTACATTCCATATTAAGGCAAAATAGGGCAGCAATTAAACTATCCCAAAACTGTTTGCAAAACAGTTTACTATATTGTATACAGAACTGTATACAATTACCTAGATTGCTATTACCAGGCATCATGTACTCTGCTCACTTAAACATGCATAACTTTCATTCCCTAAGTCGGAATTTCAATTATTTTACACCGTTAGAAAGCTTACATAGCCCTGTTTCTAACCATATAGGCCTTACATTTTAATCCTTTTCCATTTAATATAGTTTTTGTCTTAAAGATAGACCTATTGTATTACTGGATAGTTTGCACTATCCAGAGATTTTCATTTCCAGAATCCATTCTACAACCCAGAATTTAGTTCTGTTTTATCCTAATGAATTTAGACATGTTAAGTCACTGTGCATAAAATTTTCAGCCTTAAATTCCATTTATACAATTTATGGTGATTTTTCGAAGTTACTGCCTAGAACAGAGTATTCTGGGCAGATTACACTAGGTTAAGTTTTAGCCTCATATTCATTCAAGCAAAGATTCTAACATTATAATTCAACTTATATACTTATTTCTACAAGCTTAGATCAGTCCAATTCACCTAGCAATGTGATCAAAACAGGGCAACATATACAATTAAGCATGTTTACACATTTTTATCTAGCAAAACAGTCCCTAATCGAAACTAGTTTCAACCATGATCTCTATTCTCAATTTCCAGCAACCCATACACATCTCTTTATCAATTTGATTAATAAAAATCACAATTTCAAGGATCATTAGAAGCTAACATCATTTTAACATGCATAACAATCATCCTATTCAAATTAGGCAACAAGAATATCACTAATTCAAGATTCAAGCATGTAATTGAAGTGAGGAATCAAGAAATTACCTTCCTCAATGTGAATTCTTATTCAATTTATTCCTAACCATGACTTAATCTCTCAAGGATTCCATGGATATCACTAAAGCTTTCTCTCTTCTCTCTCTTTCCTTCACATTCGATTGGCCAAATGAGGAAGATAAGTCTTCCTCTATAGTGGTTGATTGTTCAAGGAGAGAAGGACATGTGTAAGGTCCACCAACCATTTTAATTCCACCATGCAATGCTTAAGTTTTGCCTAATATTCAAGATGGTTTTTTTAATTTCGGCACTATACTTGTTGGCTATAACATCTTAGTCATTTAGTTATTTGTTAGCTAATGTTCTTTCCTCTTTAATTTGATTACTCGGTTTAGGGAGCAATACAAACTAATCACTACAATTTGAGTATCATTCTTTTAATTTCCTTAATTAACTCCCGGTCCTTTCAATTTGATTAGCACATAATTTAATTAGTCAATAGCTTAGATAGTGGTAACCTTCCTAGGCCCGGTTTAGGGTGTTACAATATCCATATCCATATCAAATTCACACATATAAAAATTCAAGTATCGTATATGAACATCCACATATTAATCCATGTCGGAAACTTACCACGCTTCCTATTAGCTTCCACACAAGCTTGCTCTACTTGAGCCATTAAACAAAAATGCAAATTATAACACAAAAAGAATGCAACGGGATGGCACCTTACCTATCCCTTGACATGACTACACTCACCTTGACTCCAAAGCTTTCAAGGTTCTCCAATTATGACTCCTTGATGCCTAGCCTACGTTGAAGATGACAAGGGGTCCTTCTCCACTTCTTGAGTGAGTTATAGGCTTTCAAATGACGTATTGAAATCGATCAAAGGTTAAGGATTGAATTGAGGTGCTTTCTTAGCTTGAGGTTGAAGACAACAATGGTGGTGCTTGCTTGTTGGATTGCAAAGGGTGAGTTTAGATTTTGGGAGTTGCATGTAACACCCCCTACCCCGGGTTAGTAGCAAACCGGCTCGGGAGCGTTATTTAAGCAATGGACAAGGCAATACAATAGAAGAACAAGGCAAGGATTGATAAACTCATCTCTATTAGATGAGTTACTTAGCTAGCAAGCAACCAATCATACTTACTTAACAAACAAGCAAACTCACATTTTGATTTCAAGACATCAAGGGCATTCGAATAGGCAATTTAAATGATTCCTTTCATTGCTTACATTATAAGTTACTACTTTCATGATTCACTTATCATATTCAACCGATGATATCATACACATTCGAATGGCAAGACAAGTAGGCATAGTTCATTTCATTTTTACTTTTGATCCAAGCAAGACATGAAACATTTCATGTAACTTTAATTAAACATGGTCACTAAGGCATCCAATGGTACATACCTTATGTTCTAGCAATCTAGCATTGTCATTTCTTACCATTAGCAGCCACAAGATTTAGTATACATACATAAACATTCATGCTATTCATTCAATCATTTATGTTCATTAAACAAGGCATTCGAATGGTTCAATGTAATCTAAATCAAACACTTGATCATTCCAATATATAATCATATATCCGCAGCAAATCCTTTCCATTACATGAAATCTAAGTTAATTACAAACTTGCCAATAAGTTCATAACATAGTAGGCCCATTCAAGAACAAGAACATATATAGATATACAAGTTTCAAGAATTCCAAAATGCATGATCAAGCTAAACTCTATACAATCTAGTTCCACCAATCTAGGAGATATACAAAACAAGTATGAAACCATACTTATGCAATGCTTGTGTGTTGCTTCGAGCTCAAGGTAACAGGCTTCAAGATCAAGCAACACTCGAATCCTTTATCTTGTAGGTTGGGAAGAATGAAAACGAGAGTGATAAGTACAAGAATGTACTTAGTGAGGTAGTAACTAGTTCTAACCATTTATTATATCAAGTTAAGTGTCAATTAAACAAGAATGATCCTAGCTAAGGATTTCAAGCATTAGAGTAATCCTAGCTAAGGATTATAGCATTCGGCTAGTATAGGATACAAGACACATGGAATCATACTTCATGCTTTCATATCAAGAATCAAGCAAATTATACTTACATAACAAGTAATCAAGTAAGTCATGCTTACATGACAAGTAACATACAATTCATGGCTTTCATGTCAAGTAACATAGAATTCATGGTTTTCATGTCACATAGGATTGTTATTTCATTTGTTATCAATTAAACAACCCACTTGGTACTTAGTTTGTATAGGTAATCGAGTCTTCAACCAACTGTCGCCACAAGAGGCACCGTAGTGCTAGTCAACCCTTCTACTGTCGCCAAAGACCACATATGTACCCTCCGTCTGTCGCCAAATAGGGGCCTTAGCCCTGGACTGTAGTCCACCCCGACACAATGAGCTCTAGACTCTAAGGCATGCCCTTCTACCTAGTCCAACTAGCTACCAAGGTTGTTCGATTTACCATTTATACAAGTATTTCAAGTTCAAGATCATGTCAAGCAAGTTCATTTCATACTAAGCCCTAAGGCCAATTGAGCCATATCTTACATATCATGTAATTCTCATGTGTTCATTTCATCAAGTTGGGATAACATTTCAAGCAAGTTCTTTAAGTCATTCAATCTCATGCCATATCACACATTGAAGCACCAATGTTACCACTTAAACATGCTTTGCAGTCGAATTGAACATGTATTCAAGGATGTGATCAAGTTTCATGCATTACTTAAATCATTCTTCCCTTATTAAATCAATTTAAACATTGCAAGAATATAGACATGCAAGTATTGGTTAGGACCTAGTCCTAACCCTAGAAACAACTACACTCACAATACTCCAAGCTTAGATAGTCTTGGATCCACACTCATTTGTTCTTGGATTTATAATGTTCCACTCTTTCCTCATCCACCAAGTTCACTCCTGGTTATATCACATTACACAAGTATATACATGTTAATACAAGTTCACATAATCATTCAATCAAGGCAATGTTACAAGTACACAACATATACAAATCTGGAAGCATGTTCATATATTTTCTTTACAACACATAACTGCACTTGACTATACTCCAATTCATGTAAAACAGGGCAGTAACCAATGCCTCGAAACTGTTTACAAAACAGTTTACAAACTGCCACAAAACAGTGTACAATTACCTAAACTGTTGTTACTAGGCAGCATGTAGTCTGTTCACTTAAACATGCATAACTTTCATTTCGTACGTTGGAATTTCAATTGGTTTACACAGTTGGAAAGATAACGTAATTTTATTTCTAACCATATAGGCCTTGCATTTCAGTTCTTTGCCAATTAATACAGTTTTTAACTTAAAGATAGGGCAATTTACAACACTAGACAGTTTGCACTGTCCTTAGTGTTTCTTCTCTACAATTCATTCTACAGTCCAGAATTCAGTTCTGTTTTCTCCTAATGATTTTAGACATGTCAAGGCATTGTCCATAAAATTTCCAGCCTTAAATTCCTTTTATACCATTTATGGTGATTTTTCAAAGTTACTGCCCAGAACAGAGCATTCTGGGCAGATTAAACTAGGTTGAGTTTCTAGTTTCATAACTCATTTTAACAAGGTTCTATCATTGTAATTCAACTTATTTTCATGTTCTTACTTTTCTAGGTCAGTCTAATTCACCTAGAAATGTGCTTAAAATAGGGCATTATCATGTTAAATTCAATTTGATCTATTTGATCAACATTATACTTCTAATTCACCATTTGAGCAGTCCATTACCTAGTTTTAACTAATCCAATTAGGTGAATAAATTTTCCAGCAAGTTATCTAATCTATTCATGCCTCAATTCATCTACCAACATGATCAAAACAGGGCTTTACATTCAATTAGCATGCTTAAACATTTTCACTAGTAAAACAGTCCCAATTCAAAACTGTTTTCAACCATATACATTGTCTTTATCAAATTGGCTACTAGAATTCACAATTTCAAGTACTACTAGAAGCTAACATGATTCTAACATACATAACAATCATACAAATCAATCTAGGCAACAAGAACATCATCATTTCAAGATTCAAACATTCTATAACATGTAGGAGTTAAGCATTATACCTTCTCCAAGCTAAATTTGATCAAGGTTAAATCAAGAAGCTTGAATTGAATGTGATCAATGAAGCTTTCTCTCCCTCCCCCTTCTCTCTCAACACTCGGCTATGGTGATAATTTTGGGAGGAAGATGGTGAATTTTTTGTTCCTTATTCCCTCAAGGCTGTCGTGAGTCACCAACTCAATAGGCACATGTTCTCACCAATTGAGAACATGTGTCAAGGTCTTTAATTTTTATTCCATTTGCATGCAATCTCTAGAGTTTTGCATGATCACAATTTCATCCTTCCATTTATGCCTTCTAGCTTTAATTTCAATTCAATTTGGTTCTAATTTCACTTATTTGATCTTAAGGATGGCTAATGTTCTTTCTTCTTTAATTTGATTAGCTCATATATTTAATTAGCCTATAGTTTAGATTGTGGTAACTTTCCTAGGCCAAGTTTAGGGTGTTACAATTCTCTTCCCCTTAAAATAAATTCGTCCTCAAATTTACTTGAATCAAATAGGTGAGGATATTGCTTCCTCGTGACTTCTTCAGATTCCCAAGTTGCTTCTTCCATCTTGTGATTTCTCCACAAGACTTTGACAAGAGGAATGGTTTTGTTCCTGAGCTTTCTAACTTCACCATCAAGAATCTGGACTGGTTCTTCTTCGTAAGATAAGTCAGGATTCAATTCTACCTCTTCAGGCTCAAGAACATGAGATGGTTCAGATCTATATCTTCTGAGCATAGAGACATGGAAGACATTGTGGATCTTATCGAATTAACTAAGGAGTGCCAATCGATAAGCCACTGGACCAATCCTTTCAAGGATTTTGAATGGTCCAATAAACCGAGGGCTGAGCTTTCCTTTTCTTCCAAACCAAAAGATTTTCTTCCAAGGAGATACTTTGAGGAAGACCTTGTCTCCAACATTATATTGGATGTCTCTCCTTTTCAAGTCAGCATATGTTTTTTGCCTATCAAAGGCTTCTTTTAATCGATCATGAATGATCTTCACTTGTTCTTCGGTTTCTCTAAGCAATTGAGGTCCCAATACTTTTTTTCTCTCAATTCAGACCAGCACAAGGGAGTTCTACATTTCCTTTCGTAAAGAACTTTGAAGGGAGCCATCTGGATAGATGTCTGGTAGCTATTATTGTAAGCAAACTCTACTAGGGGTAGAGATTTCTCCCAGTTCTTTCCGAAGTCTATAACATAAGCATGTAGCATATCTTCGAGCACTTGAATGATTCTTTCAGATTGTCCATCTAATTGAGGATGAAAGGCTGTACTGAGATGCACTTTAGCTCCTAGAGCCTTCTGTAAAGAATTCCAGAATCAAGAAGCAAATTTAGGGTCACGATCAGAGATTATAGATGTAGGTACACTGTGTAATCGAATCACTTCATGGATGTATAGCTCGGCTAAGGTTTCCAAGCTCATGTTTATTCAAACAGGGATGAAGTGAGTAGACTTAGTGAATCTATCAACAATCACCCATACAACATTATTCTTTCTTGGAGTGGAAGGAAGACCAGTAATGAAGTCCATTGTAATCCGATCCCATTTCCACTGAAGGAATTCGATTGGTTGGAGCAATCCAGTAGGGACTTGATGCTCGACTTTAACTTTCTGACAAGTTAGGCACTTTGAAACAAAGTCTGTGATAGCTGATTTCATGCCTGGCCACCAGTATAGTGGTTTTAGATCCTTGTACATCCTAACTGATCCCAGGTGAATCGAGAAAGAGCTTTGGTGAGCTTCTTGTAGCATCTCTTGTCTTAGTTCCTCATTGTTAGGAACACATACTCTATCTTTGAAATAGAGGAGTCTATTCAACTTGAGGGAGAAGTCAGAATTAGACTCAGAGTCTAGCTTGGATATGATCTTCGGAAGATCTGGATCAATTTGTTGGAGTTCTTTGATTCTCGAGATCAAGCTAGATTGAACTTGGACTTCAGTAAGAATTTTCGTCCTTTGAATAAACGGAAATGAGCGTTGATAGCCAAGGATACTACAAACGAAAGAACAAGATCATTAAGAGAGATTTTTGAATAGTTGCTTGTAAGACAAGAAAGGTTCAATTCGAATAGATTACTTGAAATCTAAGAAATATTAAATTTGAATGGATTATTCTGGGATTTAGATTTAGGGGTTTACCCAAGTATGGTCTGTGACTAAGGGCATCAGCAACCACATTTGCTTTCCCCGGATGGTAGTCGATAACCAAATCGTAGTCTTTAAGCAATTCTAATCATCTCATTTGCCTCAAATTCAAGTCTTTCTGAGTCAGGAGGTATTTGAGACTCTTGTGGTCTGTGAACAGGTTACATTTCTCCTCGTACAAGTAATGTCTCCATATTTTGAGAGCAAATACGATGGCTAACAATTATAGATCAAGTGTAAGGTAGTTTGACTCGTGTGGTTTTAGTTGCCTTGAAGCGCAAGCTACCACTTTTCCATCTTGCATTAGGACACATCCTAATCCTAAATGAGATGCATCACTATAGACAGTGAATTCTTTGCCTGATTCTGGTTGGATGAGAATCGGTGCATGAGTCAGAGCTTGTTTAAGTTGATCGAAGCTTCGTTGTTGGTTCTCTGACCAAACAAAGGGTGTATCTTTGCGAGTTAGCTTAGTCAAGCTTGCGGCAATGGATGAGAATCCCTTGACAAAACATCGATAATACCCGGCTAAACCGAGAAAGCTTCTGAACTCATCAACATTCCTCAGATGTCTCTAATTCAGGATGGATTGAATTTTGCTCGGGTCTACTTTAATTCCCTTTGCCGAGATAACATGGCCAAGGAACGAGAGTTTTGATAGCCAAAATTCACACTTAGAGAACTTTGCGAACAATTAACGTTCTCGGAGAGTTTGCAATACAATACGAAGGTGTTCAGAATGTTCTTCCTTATTCTAAGAATACACCAGGATGTCATTGATGAAGACGACCACAAACTTGTCAAGAGAGGGCTTGAATACACGATTCATGAGGTCCATGAAAGCAACTGGAGCATTCGTTAACCCGAATGGCATTATAAGGAATTCAAAATGGCTATATCGAGTATGAAAGGTTGTCTTGGGTACATCTTCTTTTTTTACCCTCATTTGATAGTATCCCGATCGAAGATCGATCTTTGAGAACACCGAAGCATCCTTGAGTTGATCGAAGAGATCTTCTATCCTTAGGAGAGGATGCCGGTTCTTGATAGTAAGCTTGTTCAATTGTCTTTGGTCAATACAAAGTCTCATAGTCTCGTATTTCTTTTTCACAAACAAGACTGGAGCACCTCAGGGAGACGAGCTAGTTCGAATAAAACCTTTGTCTTGTAGCTCTTGGAGTTGCTTCTTGAGTTCTTTCAATTCAACAGGTGCCATTCGATAGGGTGTGATGAACACCATAGTTGTTCCAGGTTGAACATCGATCCCGAAATCTACTTCTCTAGTTGGAGGGAGACTAGGGAGTTCCTCAGGAAAAACATCAATGAATTCAGATACAATTGGCATACTAGGTAATCCAAATTCAAGTTCATCTTGTAAGACCATAGTAGCAAAAATTGAGGTCGGTTTCCTATCAATTAGGAGGATTGATTCCTTTCCTAAACCCCGGAGATAAAGTCTCCTATTTTTGCAATCTACCCAGGCTTCATGCTTGCTTAACCAATCTAGTCCTAACACTAGATCGAACTCACAATTTGGCAATACATATAGATCGATAGGAAAGGGTATGTTTTGAATGATTATAGAACATTCCTTGCAAAGGAAGTTAATGGATGTGATTCCCCCTATTGGGTTCGAAACTATAAGGCTTTGTTTTACAATTTCAGGTTTCAAATTCAACTTTACAATCAAAGATGAACATACAAATGAATGAGTGGATCCCGAGTCTATTAAAGCCTAAACAGGAGTCAAATTTAGCTCAACGGTACCTGTTATGATATCGGGTGATTCTTCATCCTCTTTTCCTCGAATGTGGTAGATTAAAGCAAGAGCCCGATATTCTTGGTGAGTAGGGGCATTCGAATGGGGTCTTTTGTTCTTCCCCTGATTTTCAGACTGAGCTTGTCTAGGACCTTTGTTTCAAATAGAAGGAGCTGAGCTAGCATTTGCAGAAGTTCGATTTGGAACCTTGTTAGGATTCTGGGGACAATCTCAGATATAATGATCGGAGGATCCACATAAGAAACACAAATTCTATTAAGTTCTGCATTGCCCGGTGTGGTGCTTCTGACAGAACTTGCAAGTAGGATATTGAGCAGCTTTGCCAGAATTCCCCGTACTATCAACAAAGATGATCGAGGCTGAAGGCTTGATTACCGATTGAGGTCTCAGTATGTAGTTGCTTTTCTAAATAGGAGTGTAATTCGAGGAATGTTCCTTTGAGTGTTTAGACTTCTTTGACTACCAGTGAGGCTTGTCATCATTTCTGGATCGTTTGTCTTTCCAGGAGTTACTACTTTTACGTTTCTCAAAGGCCTTCATCTTTTCCTCGGTTACGATAGCCCGGTTCACCAAATTCTAGAAGTCAGTGATACCCAAGGCAGTGAATATCATACTTAGTTCATCATTTAGTCCATCGATAAACATCCTACACTTATCAGTATTAGTCTTGATGTATTGTGACCCGTACTTGCAATACTTGCAAAAGTTGCTCACGTACTATTTAATGGGTCGACCACCTTGCTTGAGATACAAGAAACGCTTTCGGCGCTCGGCCAGGTATTATTCACTAAATTCCTCGAGGAAGAATTTCCAAGTTACAGCTCTAACATAAGCAGTCAGGGTAGTGGTTTCCCACCAACTTAGAGCTTCATCTGCCAACAAGGCTATGGCATATTCGAGCTTGTGCTCATCAGGACAAGGTAGTTGTCTAGTCAAGATTCGAGTGGTAACCTCTAACCAGTACTCAGCTACTTTAGGATTGGCTTCATCAGTGCCGGTGAAATATAGGCCCGGTGTTGAGCCAACTTGTTAATCGGAGCTTTGTTTGGCACAGCAACATGAGGAGCAATACGATGATCTTGTTTCAAAGCAGTTACTAGATGATTGAACATCTCCTTCATGCTCAGGAGATATTCCTGCTGCACAAGATTTATAGCAAGAGCTTCTTGTTGAGCAGCAGCTTGGGCTCGGGGTTGAGCTTGTTGTTGTGGAGGATTATGTTTCATCCTCACACTATCTCCTTCATTCGATGAGCCTTCAGGACTTTCATCATCACGAGCGAGCCTTGTTTTAGACATTCTACATCCAAATAGAACAATTAGGAATTCGATTTAGTTAAGCAAAGACACAAGCTATACAATACAAGTCTCCTAGGTGGCACAAGTATCATATATGATGCAAGAGAGTCCAGTTTAGTCTTAGAACCGACTAAAATGCTCTGATACCAAATAAATGTAACACCCCCTACCCCAGGTTAGTAGCAAACCGGCTCGGGAGCGTTACTTAAGCAATGGACAAGGCAATACAATACAAGAACAAGGCAAGGATTGATAAACTCATCTCTATTAGATGAGTTACTTAGCTAGCAAGCAACCAAGCATACTTACTTAACAAACAAGCAAACTCATATTTTGATTTCAAGACATCAAGGGTATTTGAATAGGCAATTTAAATGATTCCTTTCATTGCTTACATTATAAGTTACTACTTTCATGATTCACTTATCATATTCAACCCATGATATCATACACATTCGAATGGCAAGACAAGTAAGCATGGTTCATTTCATTTTTACTTTTGATCCAAGTAAGACATGAAACATTTCATGTAACTTTAATTAAACATGGTCACTAAGGCATCCAATGGTACATACCTTATGTTCTAGCAATCTATCATTGTCATTTCTTACAATTAGCAGCCACAAGATTTAGTATACATACATGCTATTCATTCAATCATTCACATGTTCATTAAACAAGGCATTCGAATGGTTCAATGTAATCTAAATCAAACACTTGATCATTCCAATATATAATCATCTATGCGCAGCAAATCCTTTCCATTACATGAAATCTAAGTTGAATACAAACTTGCCAATAAGTTCATAACATAGTAGGCTCATTCAAGAACAATAACATATATAGATATACAAGTTTCAAGAATTCCAAAATGCATGATCAAGCTAAACTCTATACAATCTAGTGCCACCAATCTAGGAAATATACAAAATAAGTATGAAACCATACTTATGCAATGCTTGTATCTTGCTTCGAGCTCAAGGTAACAGGCTTCAAGATCAAGCAACACTCGAATCCTTTATCCTATAGGTTGGGAAGAATAAAAATGAGAGTGATAAGTACAAGAATGTACTTAGTGAGGTAGTAACTAGTTCTAACCATTTATTATATCAAGTTAAGTGTCAATTAAACAAGAATGATCCTAGCTAAGGATTTCAAGCATTAGAGTAATCCTAGCTAAGGATTATAGCATTCAGCTAGTATAGGATACAAGACACATGGAATCATACTTCATGCTTTCATATCAAGAATCAATCAAATCATACTTGCATAACAAGTAATCAAGTAAGTCATGCTTACATGACAAGTAACACACAATTCATGGCTTTCATGTCAAGTAACATACAATTCATGGTTTTCATGTCAAGTAACATACAAATCATGGCTTTCAAGAAAAGTAACATGTGATATAGGATTGTTATTTCATTTTTATCAATTAAACAACCACTTTGGTACTTAGTTTGTATAGGTAATCGAGTCTCCAACCAACTGTCGCCACAAGATGCACCATAGTGATGGTCAACCCCCCTGGACCGTAGTCCACCCCGACATAATGAGCTCTAGACTCTAAGGCATGCCCTTCTACCTAGTCAAACTAGCTACCAAGGTTGTTTGATTTACCATTTATACAAGTATTTCAAGTTCAAGATCATGTCAAGCAAGTTCATTTCGTACTAGGCCCTTAGGCCAATTGAGCCATAGCTCACATATCATGTAATTCTCATGTGTTCATTTCATCAAGTTGGGATAACATTTCAAGCAAGTTCTTTAATTCATTCGATCTCATGCCATATCACACATTGAAGCACCAATGTTACCACTTAAACATGCTTTGCAATCGAATTGAACATGTATTCAATGATGTGATCAAGTTTCATGCATTACTTAAATCATTCTTCCCTTATTAAGTCAATTTAAACTTTGCAAGAATATAGACATGCAAGTATTGGTTAGGACCTAGTCCTAACCCTAGAAACAACTACACTCACAATACTCCAAGCTTAGCTAGTCTTGGATCCACACTCCTTTGTTCTTGGCTTTAGGATGTTCCACTCTTTCCTCATCCACCAAGTTCACTCATGGTTCTATCACATTGCACAAGTATATACATGTTAATACAAGTTCACATAATCATTTAATCAAGGCAATGTTACAAGTACACAACATATACAAATTTGGAAGCATGTTCATATATTTTCTTTACTACACATAACTACACTTGACTATACTCCAATTCATGTAAAACAGGGCAGTAACCAATGCCCCAAAACTGTTTACAAAACAGTTTACAAACTGCCACAAAACAGTGTACAATTACCTAAATTGTTGTTACTAGGCAGCATGTAGTCTGTTCACTTAAACATGCATAACTTTCATTCCGTACGTCGGAATTTCAATTGGTTTACACCGTTGGAAATATAACGTAATTTTCTTTCTAACCATATAGGCCTTGCATTTTATTGCTTTGCCAATTAATACAGTTTTTAACTTAAAGACAGGGCAATTTACAACACTGGACAGTTTGCACTGTCCTTAGTGTTTCTTCTCTACAATTCATTCTACAATCCAGAATTCAGTTCTGTTTTCTCCTAATGATTTTAGACATGTCAAGGCATTGTCCATAAAATTTCCAGCCTTAAATTCCCTTTATACCATTTATGGTGATTTTTCAAAGTTGCTGCCCAGAATAGAGCATTCTGGGCAGATTACACTAGGTTGAGTTTCTAGTTTCATAACTCATTTTAACAAGGTTCTATCATTGTAATTCAACTTATTTTCATGTTCTTCCGTGTCTAGGTCAGTCTAATTCACCTAGAAATGTGCTTAAAATAGGCATTATCATGTTAAATTCAATTTGATCTATTTGATCAACATTATACTTCTAATTCACCATTTGAGCAGTCCATTACCTAGTTTTAACTAATCCAATTAGGTTCATTCATTTTCCAGAAAGTTATCTACTCTATTCATGCCTCAATTCATCTACCAACGTGATCAAAACAGGGCTTTACATTCAATTAGCATGCTTAAACATTTTCACTAGTAAAATAGTCCCAATTCAAAACTGTTTTCAACCATATACATTGTCTTTATCAAATTGGCTACTAGAATTCACAATTTCAAGTACTACTAGAAGCTAACATGATCCTAACATACATAAAAATCATCCAAATCAATCTAGGAAACAAGAACATCATCATTTCAAGATTCAAACATCCTATAACATGTAGGAGTTAAGCATTATACCTTCTCCAAGCTAAATTTGATCCAAGAAGCTTGAATTGAAGGTGATCAATGAAGCTTTCTCTCCCTCCCTTTCTCTTTTAACACTCAGCTATGGTGATAATTTTGGGAGGAAGATGATGAATTTTTTGTTCTTTATTCCCTCAAGGCTGCCGTGAGTCATCAACTCAATAGGCACATGTTCTCACCAATTGAGAACATGTGTCAAGGTCTTTAATTTTTATTCCATTTACATGCAATCTCTAGAGTTTTGCATGATCACAATTTCATCCTTCCATTTATGCCTTCTAGCTTTAATTTCAATTCATTTGGTTCTAATTTCACTTATTTGATCTTAAGGATAGCTAATGTTCTTTCTTCTTTAATTTGATTAGCTCATATATTCAATTAGCCTATAGTTTAGATTGTGGTAATTTTCCTAGGCCAAGTTTAGGGTGTTACATTGAATGACAAGACCAAAGCTTTCTTTCTTTTATCCGTTCTAAGAAAGCCAAACTTAATTGTTTCCCCACCTTCTTAACAACCAATATGAGGCTTACCCACCTTTGAGGGTTTGCTAAACCCAATTCAATATCATTTCATGAATTAATGATATCAAGCTATCATCTCTTCAGCATAAAAGGTGACCCAATCACATGGGGTAGGCAGGCAAAGAGGTGAGTCGACACCTTGCTTTCCATTTCTTTTAATTTGGCTATTAAAACAGCTTCAAATAGGGGACCCGTATCGATACATCTTATGGCCGTATCGATACGGCTAGGCTAAAATAGGTAAGTTCATTATGCCAGTTAGGCCGTATCGGTATAAGTCTTTGATGTATCGAAATACCTAGTTCAAACCGTATCGATACAGGTCCAGCTGTACCGATATGCCTAGTTTAAAATTAACATTCTCAGCTTTGAATTTCTTATAAAAAGATCCCCACAACTTAAATCAAGCCCAATTAACTTTCATTGTTACAAAATTGGGTACAATGATTGAGATATTACATTTCCGGGCATATTTGATACAAAATTTTCGGTCGTTGAAACCAAATTCTGACTAGGTCGATTTTAGGGATGTGACAGAAGGACTGGTCCTTGAGACTAAATGATTCCCTTTGGGCTTATAGAATAGCTTTTAAGACTCATTTGGGAATCTCCCATATAGACTCATTTTTGAGAAAGTATATCACTTGCCTGTGGAATTGGAACATAAAGCTTATTGGGTAACCTAGAAGCTTAATATGGAATTGAGGGTTGCCGGTGAGAAGAGGTTATTGGACCTTAATGAATTGAAGAAATTTAGAATGCAAGCATACGAGAATTCCAGACTCTACAAGTAAAGAACAAAGAAGTGGCATGACAACAAAATATTTCCAAGGCAGTTTGAGGTAGGTCAATGTGTTTTGTTGTTTAGCTCGAGGTTAAAGTTATTTCCAGAGAAACTTAAGTCCAGATGGTCGGGACCCTTCGAAGTTGTCAAGCCATATGCTCATAGAGCAATTGACATCAAGGATTTGAAGACTGGCACAACTTTCAAGGTAAATGACCAAAGGTTGAAACATTACCTTGAAGATACTCAACGTAATGCTAAGGAGACTATTCTCTTGGGAGAGCTTGAATGATTTTGTCCTTTTCAGTTGATCAGTGTAATACTTAGACGCCTTTCTTTGATTTTTCAATATTTGATTTATTTTTTTCTTTCTGTTATTTTTTTTCTATTTTGAAAGGATTTTTGTTGAGTGAGTGCTGGATTTTTGTTGCCAGACAGAATGCCAAGGTAAAGGACTAGCATGGGGCGATAAAAACATGTGGAGAAAATATTTTACCCTAGCCGCCCTAGGCTTGATAGAATTCGGCCCAAGAAAGATTGAAAATTTTGGCTAAGTGTTGAAATTTACCCTAGCCGCCCAAGGTGAAAATTGAAATTCAAAATTTCATGGAAAAAGGTCAAAAATAGCCCATAACGTTTGATCATTTGGTCATTTTAGCCCTATTCTTTTTTTTTTGTGCAAACAACCACCTAACATTTAAATTCCACCCTCGTTGGATGGAAACCGTTAGTGAACTAATGGTCAACGCCTGAAGCTAACGTGGCATGTCTGCATGGCATAGGGATGACGTGGCGATGCCATGTGGCACTTTGCTAACGTGGCATTTAAAAAAAATTAAAATATTTCTTAAATATTTTTAACCAATCAGATGATGCGACAACAGCAAAGTCCTGACGTGGCATCTTAGTTAAAAATATATTTTTTAAAAATTGTTTAAAAAATATTTTTTAAAAAATAGCCCCAAATTTTCTCGATTTCACAAAATAGCCCCCAAATTTCGAAATCCCTAACTCCCCCAAACCCAAATACTAATTTCAACCAATTCTGTCGACGATTGCCACGCTGCCGCCCACCACATCGGTCGTTGGACCATCACGATCATTTACCCCACCATCCCATCATCGAAAATCGATCAACGTCGTGTGAAACACCGGATGAAGTCGAAATCGTCGAATGGTTCATTTGATCAGTTCTTGACGAACGGTGGCAGAATGGACGACGAACGGTGTGTAGTTCATTCGGCGATGGGAGGGCGCTTCATTTCATCATCGGCAACGCGGCCAACACTGACGAATGTGGCTGAATTTGGGGGTTTAGGGATTTAGGGATTATTTTGAAAATATTTCAAAATTTTAGGATATTTTATTTTTAAAAAAAATATATAAAATAATTATTTTTTAAAAAATTAAGAAATATTTAAAAATAATAATTTTGTTAAAATGCCACATCAGTGAAGTGCCACATGGCATTGCCACATCATCTCCACATGCCATACAGACATGCCACGTCACCCTCATGCATTGACCATTAGTTGACTAACGGTTTCTATCCAACGAGAGTGAAATTTGAACGAAAGTGAAACATTAGGTGGTTGTTTGTACCCAAAAAAAGAATAGGGCTAAAATGACCAAAATGTTAAACATTGGGGGGCTATTTTTGACCTTTTGCTAAATTTCAACCTAATCATCTTATCACTTCATCCTTTCCTCGCGTCATCCTATCACTTAAGCCCTTATCACATCATCTTTTCTTTTCCCCAAACATGCCAAAAGCCTGTCATTATCCCAACTTAATTGACCAAATTAAACACTCCCTTTGAAGCACTCAACAGTTTCACCCTTTCATCTACTTATACCCTAACCGATTCTTAGCTAAAGATTTTTCACTCTTCCTTTATTTTCTCTATCAAGAAAGAAAGCAAGAATCACTTCTTCTTCTTCTAAAAACCACTCAAGTCCATAACATATTCCCATGGCTTCCTCATCGACACCTTTCAAAATCTTTTTCAATGAGGAAATTCGCAAGAAACATGAGGAGAATTTTGCATCAAGAACTTTCTATTATAAGAAGGGTTTTAAGTTCAAGAATGAACCCAACTTTGGTTAGTCCCTGGAGTTTGTCGCGGTGGTGAAGGTGTACAAGTGGGAGAAATTCTGCCAACCACCAGGGGAAGTCCATGCCAACATTGTCCAAGAATTCTATGGCCATCTTACAACCAAAGACTCATCTTTCTTGATGGTGTGAGGTAAACGCGTTCGTTTTGATGAAGGAAATATTAATGAGATGTTTTCTTTGGATGTTGCAAAGGAAGAGCACACCAAGTTTTCAAAATCGTTGGATGATGCCAATAGGAAGATGTTGTTGAAGGATCTATGTGAGGCTAGCACCAAATGGAATGTGTTGTTGAAAGGCCACTGGAATGTGAAACGTTTGGCATTAAAGTCTCAACCGCGGGGTTGGAACCACTTTTTGAAGGCAAACCTTATACCGACCACCCACAATGAGACAATTTCGAAGGAGAGAATGGCCCTACTGCACTCGATTATAGCTGCCCACAAGATTAATCTTGGATAGATCATCGTGGAAGAGACATTTAAATGTGTTGATAAGAGCAATGGAAGTTTACTTTTCCCTTCTCTAATTTCTACTATATGCATAAAACATGACGTGCCATAGCTCAACTCAGATAGCATTCAAAAGAGCAAGGGGACCACTATAACTCCTGCCCTACAGAGGTAGTTGACTGCCACGGAGGCAAAGGAGAAGGGCAAATAAAAGACTATTGAGTTTGTGCCCAAGGCCAAGATGCCTAAGGTAGAACTCATGACTCTTATGCCAGCTGGTTTAGTGGCAATTCCTTCCCAGATCTACCAGCGCCATCCTCCAAAAGATTGATAAAGGTGAGGATCATAACTATATACTCT
Organism: Hibiscus mutabilis; assembly: GCA_019671005.1. Lineage (NCBI taxonomy): Eukaryota > Viridiplantae > Streptophyta > Magnoliopsida > Malvales > Malvaceae > Hibiscus > Hibiscus mutabilis. The sequence goes on from JAGYYJ010001007.1 coordinate 84,407, forward strand.
GGCAATATGTTCATGCTAGAGACTATGCCATGAAGAAAACACTTGAAGGCATTTCCACGCATGCATTGTCAACATTCCCTGAGTTCCCTGCTAACCTCCTTGATAAGGATGACATGCCAGCTAGTCCTCACTCTGTCCATACTCCGACGCAATCTGATGCCATCGTCTCAGTTTCTCCAATACAAGTTGAATCTGCCAGAATCGATACATCACCTGAATACGAAGATGAAAGAATCCAGAGTCAAGCCAAGGCTACGGTCGCACCTATATTATCTACTACCACAGATGTCATGTCTGCCTCTGAGCCGGTAGAGATTATTAAGAAATTTCTCCATGACCTTAGAGCTTCCACAGTAGCATCAAAGCCCAGCAACAAACACAAGAAGCACATGGCTCTTGATAGAAGGAGCTTTGTCAAGAGAAAGACACGTGTATCAGGCCAAGAACCCTTCGGAGGGGAGTCTTCTTCCCTTTAACTCCTTCATTTCATTTTACTCACATATTCATGCATTTTTCTATTTTATTTGTATATATGTGTTGTTTTCATGCATTGAGGACAATGCACACCTATGGTTTGGGGTGTGTGTTGTCTCCCATCTTTTTCCATGCCATACATTCATGTTTATGTTCCTATTTGCATTATGTTACCATATAGATTAGGTATAGCCATGCATACCAAACCACCAAAAAAACAATTTTATGCTTTGGTTAAAATTTGGAATTTTTGCCAACAATCTGCCAGCATAGTTAGAGTTTGTTCTAGGATCATCTGTCCGATGAAGAAATTGGATTTTAGAAAGTATATGTCAGCAGGTTAGCAATGCCAAGTAGCTTGGCAATTAAACTCTAGTTTAGGGAATGTTAGTCCCACTTAAACACGTGATATGCATCTAGTTCCTAAAACAAACTTAGGTTCTCTTGAAACTGAACTCAGATCTAAAAAAAGAGAAAGAAAATGCCAGGGTAAAAGAAAGAATAAGGCAACAATGTTTTGCCAAAGGCTAAATATTTTAGAACACTCCTCTACCTTAGAGACAATAAGTAACTTGGGTCTTCATGGTTTGCTCCCTCTTAGTTCTCAAGCCAACAAAACTTTAGGGTATAAGTGTAATGGGTTAGTTTAGTGATGTAATCTAGATTAACGTGTGTATTCATGGTTTGCTCCCTCTTATGTCTCATGCCAAACAGTTCATGTCATGACCCTAATTAAATGCCAACAATAAAAAACACGTTGTGCAAATAAAAAAATATATATTCTAAGTTTGGTAAACTAAGGGAGTTAAGTAAATTTGATGCATATTGCTCGTACCTCATGCACACTTCATGACCTTAGACTAGAACTATATTATTGCACTTGAATTGTTGATCTATTTGGCATTTATATACTGGATATCCAATGATAGACCCAGGGTCATATTTTGCTAGCTGGCAGTGGTTGGAAAACATTACAATTTTACCGAGGTACTCTCTCATTTTTCCTATTTTTAATAGATTTTGGTTGCATTACTTGAGTACAAGCAATAAGCTGGGTTTGGGGAGTGCTAACTCCTTAAAATTACTAATTTTTATGCTTATTTGAAAATGATTTTGCTTGACTTTGAGTATATATGTTTGCATTTAGTTGTTAAATGCATTTGCATAAGGAGTTAGGATTATTCTGTTGCTAGGGTGAAGGGTTATTTTTCTGGTGTTTATGTAGATCTCTACCAGGAAGGCATGGCACAGTAGTACAGGAGCCGAATGCAGGAAAGGAAAAAAAGAATTGCTGAGTTGCAGTTGGCATAGTTGGACCAGATATTGCCAAGCTCGGCTGGCAAAAGATTGAAGTCTGATGCTCAGTCAAAGTAGCTATTGGACCCAGTACATGTCAGCCCTAAAATTCAAATATGGATAAGAGGATAACACGTTTTATCACTTTGCATAATCAGACTTTAAATTCAAACCTATCCTAGGGTTTTTCACGCGTGCCTATTTAAAGAAAGAGAAGAGATTGATCAAAGAGGAGAACTAATCGGAGAGAGGATGAACCGTGGTGAAACCAGAGATGACGTGGTTCGACTAGCTAAGATCGAGAGCTCTAGAGCATTCGAAGGGCTGCATCGACGGATCTTCTTCTTGCTCATTCTCTTAGTTTTATTTGTTTTTACTTTGAAACGATGATGAGAAATAATAATGTTTTGTGGATGGACCCCCCAACCATGAACTAAGATTTTATAGTTGGTCAGGGGATGTTTGTATTAACGCTGGTTTTATGTTTGGTTTTTAATAATTCAAATGCCCTGGCATTATTTTCTATCTGCTAGTACTTAATTTTCCTAAATTCTCTGCCATACGATAATTGGCATTGTATGCTTATTGCACCTTAATATCTTAACAGACTTAAAGGGTAACGATCAGTTGCTAGGTACTAAGGAGAGAAACTTTGAAAGAAGTTGTTGAAGTAGATGAGCTTACATCTAAAGTGAATCTACCCCTTAGAAGTAAAGATTGACATTTAATTGAGTTAATTAATGGAAAACTTCACTATAGATGTATAGGGGTTTTATCATGATTAACTTAGGGTATTTCCATCAACAGAGGCAATGTTAGTTTTAATTTGTTCGGCAATAAATCCAAGGTAGAGCGTTATTAAAGGCTAGCATGAATAGCGTGAAATCCAAGCATCCCTTACCAACACTCATCATTCATACGAATATCTTTTTGTAACACCCTCAACTCGGTTTAGAAGAAAACCGGAATCGAAGATGTCACTGCAAAGAATTTAAGGAAGACATGAACCAAAAACTAAAACTTTTAAACAAGATCGAGTCAGGCTAACAAAAAATTTTACTTTTAACTCACTGATTTTGTTAAGGTCTTTCATAATTCAAAATTGTTGTTCATACTTAAGAACATGGTTCGAAAGAAGTTGACCATACAACCTCTTAGTATAGCTAAATAAGTTGCTATTCACATATACATAACCTCAATTTTAACACTTGAATCCAATTCACATGCTAATTATACAATGACTCTTTATCAAGGTTTAGAAAATCATTCAAATCCTTAACATGACATGATCACATATGTTTGCAATTAAACTTTAATATCAATAACAATTGAACAAACATTAGTGTTGCGCATAATAAGTGCTACGCAAACAGTGCAAGTATACACGTTGCAAGTAATAAAGTGATATGATAAGTATCGAGTATCGTCCCCACATGGATTGGTTTGGGCCACTTTGCTTTAGTTATCGCACTATAAAAGTAAAAACACAATTGATAATTGTAGGGGTTCTAACTAACAAATAAAATAAAAGAGCAATTAAATAAAATAAAGATGTAATCAAATGAGAGAGAGAGTATGCCGGGTTATCGTGAGTTAAGGTGTGATAGTTGGAAGGATAATCTCGGTAGATGAGTGCAGCGGTAACTCAGTTGCTGTGGCAACTTGCACAGTTGGGTTGCCTTGGCAACTAGTAGAATGGTTGCCTGGGAAACTGACTGGACAACTGTTTGGGCGACTGGGCAATAAACTTTAAGGTTCAACAGTGCGTTCTTCAATGGTTTCTTCTTATCCCTAAGTCGAAACTCTAGCTAATATTTCATGCCTTGATAATACATCCTTGCGTGAATCAAGGGTGGACAACAACCGATCTTGCACTCCTCTTAGCCGTTGAAATCCTAAACTTATTCCTAAGCCGGATTAGTCTTCACCATCAATTGATTGAATAAAGACCATGCTCATTCGTTTCTTGAATCTAACTCTCCCGATATTAAATAAATATATAGTTTTATGAGATCCTCTCCCAATTCACTCACAAACAAGATTAATAACCAAGAATGAACAAACCTTGAACTAAAATTACAAACTCAGAAACCTAAACAAATCTAATCATTTATCAAAACCACAAACCCAAAATAACACAAGCCAATTCACATCAATTCATGGCTAGGTTTCGAAAGATATACACAGAATAACCCCCAAACATGAATTGAATAGAATAAAGAAGAAGATGATGAAAAAATCGATCAGCCCTCTTTGGAAACTCTCTCAATGGAACTCTTCCTCCAAACTTTTTGAAATAGGCGGCTAGGGGTTCTTTATATAGGAGATGGTTAGGTCAAAGTCTTTCTTGAAGTCAAAGTTAAGTTGGAATTAAATACTCTAAAGGAATATAATTCTTTATTATATTTAAATTCCTTCTAGATCTTCTCCTATCTTCTTTGGGATTTAATCTCTCTTTGAATCTCCAATTCTTCTAAGATTTATCTTCTTCCACGTCATATTGGGCTTTATCTAGTCATCAATTCGAGTGCCACATCATCTTTTTCCATTATCGACAATTGTCTTGGCAACTAGCTCAGCATAACCTTCAAGCACTGGCCTGGCAACTGCATCGGCATCTCCTTCTTGTATTGCCCTGGCAACTGGTTCCAGCCTTGCTTTGGCAACTGATTCTGCACACACAAAATAACTATCGACAGCACCCTTTTTCCACAAAATTAAGCAAAATATGAAATCAAGCTTGTCCATCAAGGAAACATTGCAAACATGCATGAATGGCTAATAATGCAACTAATATGAGCCTAAGTCTAGCAATAATATGAGTAAAAAGGGTAATAAAAATAGTACTTTTGAACACTTAACACACCCCTAAACTCGAACTATTACTTGTCCTCAAACAATGCAAAACTAAAAATTACCTGCCAAGACTTTAATCATCAAAGACATGCTTCAAACTTGAATTCAAACCTCAGAACCATGGCACAAAGTATAATCACCTTTTAATTTTTTGGAATTCACAAAAATTACCCAGAATTAAACTATAATTCTCGTGACAATGTGTGTGTGTAGTTGAATACAAGTTGATTTTTAAGATTCTATGTGAACAATAGGTTTTTAACAATTTAATTACCGGGGTATTTATTTCACTAGAGCCAATTCCGGGAACCTCTAGCGATTCTTTATTGTGCATTAACTACTAGAGCCAGTTTCGGGCACCTCTAGCAAGAAATTAACTTTTAATTTTCAATTTTAAATTTACCCAAATTTTAAGCAACCTAAGTTCACTAAGTTTCTTTCAATCAACAAGCCACAACCGTGTAAAAAAATCAGCATCATAGTAAAATTCTAAGTTCTTTCCATGCAATCCTAAAATTAAAGGTTCTTTCAATTAAGTGTCGTGGTAAAAATTCATCATTGGATATTCAACAAGTCTTAAGAAATTAAATCCAATCAAAGGCATGGCAAGTAACATATGCAACCTATATGTGATTGCTAAAGATGAATGCAACTAAACATGAAACTAACTAGAAACCAACACCCCCCCCAAACTTGAGAGAAGCATTGTCCTCAATGCATGTAAAAGTGAAACAAAATTTAAAAGAAACTAAATGAAATGAGTTAGTCGGAGAGGTCGTCACCTCGAATGATAAGTTTCCTTCGTTCTATTTGCTTGATTCATTTCTGATCAGTGGTTGAATGATTGTGGTTGGTACCGCGTGAATAGCATTGCTTTGATTTGATCAATGTTTGTCGAGGCAGGTTCACTTGTCTGGGCATTAGTAGTTGCCGAATCCATTGCTGTTGCATGGGCATCGCCAGTTTCTGTTGCTGTGGCAATTGCTGAGGTAGTTGCCGGGGCATCCTCTATTGCGATTGTCGTGGCAAGGAGTCGGCAGGGAATTTCCTTAGCATGGTGGTTGTGAGTCTTGTTGTGGAAAAGAAAAGAAAACAAAGAAAACCTAAAAACTAAAGAACATTGTAGACAAAAATATAAAATATCTCCTAAAATTTCCAAAAATAAATAAAGAATAAAAAACAAAAAAAAACAAAAATAAAATAAAGTTCCAAAAATTAAAAAAAAATTAAAAATTCTTAGAAAGATAATTTTTCGTGTATCTTCTAATGTTAGTGCATATCTGCGAAAACTTGAGGAGGGACATTTCCGATACTTCTTATAGTCCATCCGCACCCTCCATCGAGTGACAATATTGCCCAAAAAGAATTGGGCCAATGTGCTCACAGCTACTTCCCTTTGTGTTACCATGGTGGAGGTGTCTTTCTTTCGTGTTCCCTTGTATACCCTTCACCTTGCTACTATTCCTAAAGGCATGGATATATTAATAGGAAAATTTATATCAACACCCAACCATTTAATTACCTCACTCTCGTCGACCTCCTTCATGGTTGGATGTAGTCTTCATTGTTGTTGCAATTGTTGCCCAAGCCAATTGCCATGGCAATCATCTGCAGAAACGTGCTACTCATATTCCATTGGCAAAGTATTATCATCTCATTGATCTTGCATGTGGTCGTGCAATTGCCGTGGCAACTGTAAATGAGAGCAATCTATAGATTCCTGCTTCAACATCAACGTTGTAACCTTCTGGGTATCAGGTTCCTCAAAATTTGATGTAGTATTGTTGTTCTCAGCTTCACTGAGTGTTGTCGCGGCATTGCTCTGTTCAGGCTCCTCAATCATTCCTGAGGCAATTTGTTGCTCAGGCTCATCAAGTGTCAGGCAGTCTTTCTCATTGGCAGGCTCTTGACTTGGAGGTTTTAGTTGATCCTCACACATCGGGGATCTCTCCTTGTATTGCTCTTTCTCATCTTGCCTTAGGATTTCAGTATCCATAGCAATTGATTGTTGGGGCATGTTATCCATGGCATATGTGGATCTCATCAATTGATCTTCTGAATTCCTCAAGGGCGCATCCCACTAAGCTATCCTCATATCCATGGACTTTGATAGCTCTCGAATCTCTTCAATTGATCCGTCAAGTCTATCCAAGGAAGCTAGAAACGTTTCTTCCAAGGAGTTGGAATGCTCTTGGAAAGGACTATATTGCCATGGCATATCTGTTGCTACGGCAAAATTATCATGGTAAAAAAATTTGAGCTTTTTGATCATACCATGAAGGATTTTGATGTTGGTTCCATCTATGGTCCTCCATGTAGCCATATGCACTGAAAATGTGAGGGCAATTTTCAAACACATGATGTTCTACACACATAGCACAAGAGTTTTCCACGGGATAGGCTCTTTGGGCTTTTCTCGGTTGGTATAGGTAATCATTGAAGGGTGTAAGAAATTCTTGAGTGGATTGATTCCTATCTTCCATCATCAACTCTCGAATAGATCGGCTTTTATTTCCTGACATGTTGATGCCCCTTAACTTGTAGCGCACCTTTTTTTTTTTTTTTGATAAAACAAACAAAAAGAAAAGTTAGTAAAACTAATAAGAAAAATACAATAACAAAAACAACTAACAACGATTGCCAATCCCCGGCAGCGGCGCCAAAAATTTGTTGCGCGTAATAAGTGCTACGCAAACAGTGCAAGTATACACATCGCAAGTAATAAAGTGATATGATAAGTATCGAGTATCGTCTCCAAAGGGATTGGTTTGGGCCACTTTGCTTTAGTTATCGCACTATAAAAGTAAAAACACAATTGATAATTGTAAGGGTTCTAACTAACAAATAAAATAAAAGAGCAATTAAATAAAATAAAGATGTAATCAAATGAGAGAGAGAGTAGGTCGGGTTATCTTGAGTTGAGGTGTGATAGTTGGAAGGATCGTCTCGGTAGGTGAATGCAGCGGCAACTCAGTTGCCGTGGCAACTTGCACAGTTGGATTGCCTTGGCAACTAGTAGAACGGTTGCCTGGGCAACTGTTTGGGCGACTAGGCAGCAAACTTCAAGGTTCGGCAGAGCGCTCTTCAATGGTTTCTTCTTATCCCTAAGTCGAAACTCTAGCTAATTGTGCATGCCTTGATAATACATCCATGCATGAATCAAGGGTGGACAACAACCAATCTTGCACTCCTCTTAGCCGTTGAAATCCTAAACTTATTCCTAAGCCGGATTAGTCTTCACCATCAATTGATTGAATAAAGACCATGGTCATTCATTTATTGAATCTAACTCTCCTGATATTAGATAAATATATAGTTTCATGAGATCTTCTCCCAATTCACTCACAAACAAGATCAAGAACCAAGAATGAACAAACCTTAAATTAAAATTGCAAACTCAAAAACCTAAACAAAACTAATCATTTATCAAAACTAAAAACCCAAAATAACCCAAGCCAATTCACATCAACTCATGGCTGGGTTTCGAAAGATATACAAAGAATAATCCCCAAACATGAATCGAATAGAATAAAGAAGAAGAAGATGAAGAAATCGATCAGCCCTCTTTAGAAACTCTCTCAATCGAACTCTCACTCCAAACTTGTTGAAATAGGCAGCTATGGGGTTCTTTATATAAGAGATGGTTAGGTCAAAGTCTTTCTTGAGGAGGAAATTAAGTTGGAATTAAATACTTTAAAAGAATATAATTCTTTAATATATTTAAATTCCTTCTCGATTTTCTCTTATCTTCTTTGGGATTTAATCTCTCTTTGAATCTCCAATTCTTCTAAGATTTATCTTCTTCCACGTCATATTGGGCTTTATCTAGTCATCAATTTGAGTGCCACATCATCTTTTTCCATTGTCGACAATTGCCCTGGCAACTAGCTTGGCATAACCTTTATGCACTGCCCTAGCAACTGCGTTGGCATCTCCTTCTTGTATTGCCCTGGCAACTGGTTCCAGCCTTGCTTTGGCAACTGATTCTGCACACACAAAAATAACTATCGGCAGCACCCTTTTTCCACAAAATTATGCAAAATATGAAATCAAGCTTGTCCACCAAGGAAACAATGCAAACATGCATGAATGGCTAATAATGCAACTAATATGAGCCTAAGTCTAGCAATAATATGAGTAAAAAGGGTAATAAAAATAGTACTTTTGAACACTTAACAATTAGTAAGTTACAAATAAGGATTTTTGATATACATAGGATTCAAGTAACCAATTCCAAATCAAGCAAACATTCAAACACATACATAAGTTCATAGGTTGATTCATGTTATTAGATTCGATTAGCCTATGTCTCCAAACCTCAACAAATTAACAATGTCACCCAGAGTATGAAAGTAGTTGAATTTTATTATTAGCATTCTTGTGACTACAAGGTTCAAACAACCATACCTCAAACATATAAATCATACAATTTACAAGATTGACATGCCATTAATTCGAGACACTATAGTTTGATAAATATGCGTATAACAAATTTTAATCATGTTTCCATCATGCTATCAAAGCCTAAACTACAAGCAAGCATTAGACTATCATAAATATAAAGCTACACGTACGTCAAACAAGCTTCCAAAGGACATAATAGATTGTTTACAAAAGCATAGGTTACTTAAAGACTTAATACATATACATAACCAAAAAGGGGATTCAAAATGCATCATGTACGATTTAATACATATGTGCCACCAACTAGGATTTCATAAACTAAGGGCTACAAAATGATATACAACAATTTGGAAATGTGACTTGCAACCTTCGAATTCGATCAAGATCCAAAGCTTCTTTAATCCTGAAATGCATGAAAATCGATGTATTAGGTTTATATAGCCTAAGTGAGGTAGCAACTTTTAAATGACAAAGCATAATGACAATGATATCAAATGGAAATCCAAAGAAAATACAAGCATATAATAACACTAGGTGTTTATATCTTAATCTTAGCTTAAACATAGCTTTTTTATTAGAAGTTTAATCAGAGTTCATATTCTTTCAAGTCTTAATCGAAATTCTTTCAGAATCTGAACTGGGTTCTTTCGAACTTCTTATCGAACTTATCAAAGTTCGTATCTTATCTTATTAGAGTCTTATTAAAGCTTGTCGAAGTTCTTATCAAAGCTTATCGAAGATCATAATAGAGCTTATATGAGTTCATAACATTACTTATCAGAGTTTCTTATTGAAGCTTAGTATCTGAGTTCATATCTTTTAGAACATTTGCCTTGGATCACATTTGAACACGGGTAGCATTGGTTCGAGTTTCACATGGCTCAAAGCACATAGTAATGGCTAATGTCAGAACATAACAAATCTAACTTATCATCTATCCAACCGTCGCCAATCTCCTTACATCTCCCCTATTACCTCTTACTATCGCTAATATATCACATGTATAGGGTCATCACCCTTGAGCCGTAGCTCATGGACCGTAGTCCCGAAATATACCTTTGCACCATGCCAAAGTGTCCAAGGACTTCCATTATTTAGGCAACTTAAATTATTTTTAGCTTTATAGTTAGGAAGGGTATCTTATGATATAAGAGTTATTAGCTTTTGAGTATTTAGAAATTTGTAATCTTATAGCATTAGAGCTTGAGGAACATTCTTTGGTATCTTATGGAAAGTGAAGATTTAGCTCTAGTTAGGAGTTCATTTATAACTCAAGCTTATTACAAGATTCCAATCCATCCTTTCAACTTAACATAAGATATCATAACATAGGAGAATAAATTATGCATATGTAATGCCAATATAGTCATGAGACTTGCAAAACATGCTATGCCTTGAATGCCCTTCCCTAAATGTGCTCTACTTGATCCTTATGCAAATTGAATATGATTTGAACTTAGTATTTCAAGTAACCAAAGATTAGGATGACACCATGTCATCTCGAAATGCATGAACTACACTTACCTCTTATCCCGAAGTTAAGGGATGCCTGAATCCACAATTACCCCTAGCTTCCAACTACCTTTTTTCTCTTGCTATTCCATATCATGACAAGTACCTCAAACATAATAGCAATCCATTAAAACCAATTTAATCCATTCAACTTACAAAACAGTCCCTAATACATAGGTATTATATCATACATGTATAAAACAACCCATGACACACATATATACTTTCATACATGTGTAAAAGAACCCAACATACTTCTAAATCCATACAAAACAGTCCCTAAAGTAGATATACATATTCACATGCTCAAACAGTCCCTATACTTTCATATTTATACAAATCTGTCCAGCTAAACATGTATACACAAATACACGTCAAAAACAGTCCATGTACTTTCATATTTATGCAAATCTATCCAGCCAAACATGTATACACATCAAAAACAGTCCATATACTTTTCATATTTATGCAAATCTTTCCAGCCAAACATGTATACACAAATACACATCAAAAACAGTCCATATACTTTCATATTTATGCAAATATGTCTAGCCAAACATGTATACACAAATACACATCAAAAACAGTTCACTAACTCATATTTTTAAGCAAAATAGTCCTTAACATTGGTACACACACTTAAACACATCAAAACAGCCCTTACACCTTTATCCATGCTCAAAGCAGTCCAGAATATTCTCAATTTAATCAAAACCGTCCAGCTTATATATATATATATATATATTCAAATACAACACTCAAAACAGTCTACATGCCTCCATACATACACCAAACTGTTCGATTAAAACATGTATACATATATACCAAATAGGACAGCTTACACATGAATACATTTGTTCATTCAAAACTATTCAATTACGTACACATATATTCCAAACAGGGAATTTGGACTTATACACATTTTTATACATTAAAAATAGTCTCTTTCCCAAGTTTATATACATTCAAAATAGCCCTCTAAAGTTTACTTTCATGCCAAACTAATCCATTAGCTTGCTTATACATTTTATTCACCAAAACGGTCCACATGCTTTTCTAACATACCATATCAGTCCACAATTCACATACATGTATACATATAATTCAAAGCTGTCCACATGCTTTTCTAACATGCCAAATTAGTCTACAATATATATATCTTATTCATTCAAAACAACCCACTAAGTTCATGCACCCACATATGTGAAACAACCTATCTATCAAGTATCATACTTTCAAAATTCTTAAAATTCTCCTAACATGATTTGGCCTACAACAACTCATGTAGTGCATAATTTAACAATTCTTAACTCAATTCTTTCAATAGCATTAGAATTTCATAAAAGCAACATATCTCACCCAAACTACATTTGCAATACTTCGGAGACATAGGAATTAAGCAATCATATATTAATAGTTACACCATTCGAACAAGACACTAATTTCATAATATGAGTTTAGTTTTCCATAGGTTCTAACAAAAATATCATAATCCATGTATGATTTGAGATCAAGTTCTAAAATAACTCTAAATTATGAGATGAGAAAGATGTTTACATCTTATTTAGGCTACTCAAAAGGAAGCATCGATGAACCTTCAATAACCAAGCTTGAATCTTCACCTTCTATGGCAATTCACTCTTTCTCACTCTCTCTCTGCCATGGATTTGGTAAGAATGTGAGGAAGGGATGATGATAACCTTCCTCTTTGGTTATCATCCACCTAGCCGAGACCCTCTCCCCCTCTCTCCACATGTTTTATTCACAAATGACACATGTGTGGGTCCTTAGCTTCTTTAGAATTTTACATGCAAACCACCAACAAATCAAGATCTTCGATTTGGTCCTTTATAGAATGGTCATACTATTGTTCAAACTTCATACTTTGGTCCATTATACAATAGCTATCTAAATTTTGTTTTTTCTTTATTTCGATTTAGTTCATTCTATTTTAGCTAACATATTTTACAAACTTATTAATAAGTCATTCACTTAATTAATTGTCCATTCTAGAAATGTTTTAATCTAATTGAGACACATCCAAGATGGCATCATACTTCTAGGCCCTATTTTGGGGTGTTACACTTTTCGTTGCCAAATTGTTTTCCCTTTTACTTTAGTTATCTTTTAAATCTAAATCCCCAAACATTTTCAACACTTTTATTTTCTTACAAACAAGTAAAACATTAAGCAACTAAGTTCTTGGTCAATCCTCGTGGATACGATACTCAGCTCACTACTGTATTACTTGTTGATCGTGTATACTTGCACGCATTAGACTCACTCTTGGCATTATTTCTTACATATTTGCGTTGCATTCTTAATCTTTTGCCAAACATTAGCAAAGTCGACTAGAACCTTTGCCCCCTGATTGAGGTAGGCTCTATTGACGTACGATTACTTTCTCGTGTATTGATTTATTTATTGCTTATTTATTCGATGGCGGTAGATACTAACGCTCTAAGTTGAGTTCTTTACACATGTTTCTTAGAAGCGGTGAACTCTTTAAGAGTAGCTAGCGGGCCTTTCATCTTTGCGGTCGCTTTACTATGTGCACTCACTTAGGGAATAGCTAGTGAGCCTTTCATCTTTGTGATCGCTTTACTATGCGCACTCATTTGGGGAATGGCTAGTAAGGGAATGGCTAGCAAGCATTTCATCTTTTCGGTTGCTTTACTATGTGCACTCACTTGGGAAGTGGCTAGCGAGCCTTTCATCTTTACGGTTGTTTTACTATACGCACTCACTTGGGGAGTGGCTAGCGAGCCTTTCAACTTTGCGGTCGTTTTATTATGTGCACTCACTTGGGGAGTGGCTAGCGGGTCTTTCATCTTTGCGGTCACTTTACTATGCATACTCACTTGGGGGGTGGCTAGCAGACCTTTCATCTTTGTAGTCACTTTATTATGCGCACTCACTTGGGGAGTGGCTAACGAGCCTTTCATCTTTGTGGTAGCTTTACTATGTGCACTAACTTGGGGAGTGGCTAGCGGGTCTTTCATCTTTGCGGTTGCTTTACTATGCGCACTCACTTTAGAAGTGGCTAGTAGGCCTTTCAGCTTTGTGGTTGCTTCACTATGTGCACTCACTTTGGGAGTGACTAGCGGGTATTTCATCTTTGTGATCATTTTACTATGCGCACTCACTTGGGGAGTGGCTATCGAGCCTTTCATCTTTGCGGTCGCTTTCCTATGCGCACTCACTTGGGGAGTGGCTAGCGGGTCTTTCATCTTTGCGGTCTCTTTACTATCCCCACTCACTGAGGGAGTGGCTAGCGAGCCTTTCATCTTCGTTGTCGCTTTACTGTGGAGAAAAACACATTAGTGAATAAAGGTAATTATTTTAATAAATTAATTAGATGTGATGTTGAGGGCGTAGGTTCGAGAATGAAATATGTGACTATGCTCAAAATAATTTTTAATTTAATTTAATTAAAATATTCATGAAAAATTAAAGCAAAATGCATGTTGAATTAGACGATTTAGGTTGTACCTTTGCATGTTTGGTGTGCTTCTATTTGGTGACAATTTGTCACTTCCTCGCATCCTTGGTACCGACCCGACTGCTAAATGGTTCAAAACCTTGCTCCAGGCGCCGTTTAGGACAGCTTGTGTTGAGTATGAAGGAAGTCGGGGCGTTCCCTTTCCGAGTAAGTAATGTTCATTTGTGTATACATTTGAACCATACCACAAGCAAGTAAGTAATGTTCAATTCTTTAAACATTATCATTCGGCTATCACAAGATCAAGCATAACATGATATATATTCTATCATTCATTAAGTATTCAAAACATTAGAAGCCATAATCATACATATATGCAAACTTTCAAGTAGCAAAATGCATGTCCTAGCTTAACTATATACAAGACTAGGTGCCACCAACTAGGAGCATTACAAATGTATAAGTGTGGATCCATACTCTAGCTTTGCTTGTTGCTTCAGGCTCAAGGAACAGGCTTCAAAATCAAAGAGATTTCTCGAATCTCTTAACATGTAGTTTGGGAAGAGTGGAAACGAGAGTGATAAGTACAAGTTGTACTTAGTGAGGTAGTAATCTATCTATCCAATTATTGAGGGAATTATCAATTAGTCAAGTTGAACCTAGTCAAGGTTTGTAGCAATCGAACTCAAGCTTTATACATACTTATCATTTCAAATTAAGTAACATATCATTTCAAGCAAGACATTCAAGTACACATTGATTCAAGTGGGATTATAAGCCATTCAAGTAGCAACTCATATAGCAAGCAATTGGGGTATCAGTAAATTCAAGTATCAAGTAATTCAAGTGTCAAGTAACTCAAGTATCAAGTAGTTCAAGTATCAAGTAACTCAAGTATCAAGTAGTTCAAGTATCAAGTAACTCAAGTATCAAGTAATTCAAGCATCAAGTAATTCAAGCATCAAGTAATTCAAGTATCAAGTAATTCAAGCATCAAGTAATTCAAGTATCAAATAATTCAAGCATAAAGTAATTCAAGCATAAAGTAATTCAAGTATCAAATAAGCTTTATGCTTTAATTATTTCTCATTTGCTTTCTTTATTTTATGCCTTTGGTATTTAGTTGTCCAGGTAATCGAGTCACCAACCAAACTGTCACGAAATAACAAGATATTGGTCATTACCCTCCTACTGTCGCCAAAGACCATTCACACATCCCTCCTACTGTCGCCATTTACGGGCCTTAGCCCTGGACCATAGTCCACCCAACACAAAAGAGCTCTATACTTTATGGCATGCCATTCTACCTATGACCACTAGCAACCAAGGCTTTGTTTCAATAATTTATCACCTTTTCAAGTAATTCATGTTCAAGTCAAGATATCATCTCAAGAATGAATTCAAGCAAGGTATATCAAGATTCAAGCTTAGCCCTTAGGCCAATTGAGCCTTAGCTCTACATTTTGCAATTTAACTTGTCATTCAAGAAAGCAATTAACATATGCCATCTCTAGGCATCAAGCAAGATCTTTAATTCATGATTTATATCATGTTAACAAGTATCTAAATCATAGAGATACATTCAAGCACTATTCAAATTGATCACAACCAAGGCAACAAGAATCAAGCATTTGTTTTCACATTTCTTTCTAATTAATTTAACAACATTCATGTCACTATCAAATCTCAAGTTTTAGCTTAAGCCATTCTTCCACTTTTTCATCACAACCAAGCTTAAATCAAGTACATTAACGTGGCATAAAAATAACAAGAAGTAGACATGCATCTTTGGTTAGGACCTAAGTCCTAACCCTATATTAAACTACACTCACAATACTCCAAGCTAGCTTAGTCTCGAAAGACTATCCCCTTTTGTTTAGCTTTCGAATGCTCCTCCTTAGACCCTTCTCCAATGTCCTCTTCTCGTTCTAACATTTCATACAATTAAATCAAGGTCAAGACAAGGTACATTTATTTAACTTTAAAACAGGGCAGCAATACACATAATTCATTCATCCAAACTGTCATAGGCTGCCATTCTAGAAAACACATATATATACAAGGTAGCATTCAAACTGCTCGAAACTGTATACAAAATAGTACACAAAACTACATTTAAAGCTATTCGAAAATGCACAGTTTTACTCATATTTTTACAGGTCATCACTACCATGCTTCAACATGTTCATAGATTTAATTCTGGGTAGTTTTTCTATGCATTACAACAGCACATAGGTTCATTCGAATTACATTTAAAATAGGGAAGTAGGTGGATTACTTCTAATCCTAATTTATTCATTTAAAGCTAGTAACATGATAACACATACACATTTTAATATTATCGAAACGCCTAAACTGCTGCTGCCAGGCAAACTGTGTATTACTCGCTTAAAAGCTCATATCTTTCATTTCGTACGTCAGAATTTTGAACCGTTTATACTGTTAACTTAATTGTATTTCTAACCATATAGTCCTTGCATTTTTATTCAATGTGAATTAATACAGTTTTTTATTTAAAGACATACCAAATTATGCCACTGGACAGTTTGCGCTGTCCTTAAAGATTAATCTCTACAAATTGTTTTATAACTCGGAATTTGATTCCGTTTAATGCACTACGAAACTAGACGTACTCATTATTCTATACATGTAAGATTTATTCCCTAATTTGATCTATGTGATTTTCTACAATTTTTTAAACTCACTGCCCGAAATAGGGTTTTCTGGATAGATTTCCTTAAGCTAGATTCTAGCTTCACTAGTCACTTAAACAAGAATTTTAACATGATTGTTCAACATATACACTCACTCATACATGTCTAAGTCGGTCCTTAACATCATTATTTTTAATCAAGACAACTTCAAGAACATGCTATGTATACAAAACGAGACAGGTTGTAAGTTCATGCTTTTCCATTTAACAAAATAGTTCCGAACTCTTTATATACGCAGAAACATGTATTAACAGCCCTTAAATAATCCTTTCTTCAGACAAGAAGTGTAATAGCCCTCTAATTCATTCATGTGTACCATATCAACTTAGTCTCTAAAGAAATTAACAGCAAACAAAGTCACATAAACCAATTCCAAATTTTCCAGCAATCAATCTAACATTTTTCAATCAAAACAAGTTGTTAGAATCTCAAAATCAAATAGGAATTTCATGAAAACTAAACATTACCTTTTTCTTTTTGAAGAAACGGTTAGTTCTACCTCAAATGAGTCCAAAATTAAGCTCTAATCTAAGTTTCCATGGCTACCTGACTCAACTCTCTCAATGGTGTTTGGTTTCGGTGAGGAGAAGGAATGAAGAAGATGACTATCCATCTTCCTTCTTTTTGTTTTATTATCTAATGAACATGTGTACTAGCCCCAAAGTTCTATTTGTTTAACATGCAAACTCCATGTTTATTAAATCATCATTTTAGTCACTTTAATTTAGTGCTCTTCTTTTTACTTCTCATAATTAACTCCCTAAACTCTCATTCGATTAGGGCATGGTTTAATTAAACAATAATTTTAATAGTAGTGACATCTTTTAGACCTGGTTTAGGGGTGTTACACATGCCCCTTGTGGAATTTGCACCTTTTACCTGATTTTTCTCTAACTTCGATTGGCCTAATCTGTGGTGGGGGCTTCAGAATTTTTAGGTGTTTTGCATGGTGTAGGATACACGATGGCGGGTCTGTTAGAGGATGGCACGTTCTGAAACTGAACGGTGACCCTTTTTTTATTCGGCTTTTTGTATACCGATAAGTCTTTTTTCTTATTTGAGTTCCTCGTTTTCCCTTTCTAAGTAACGATGTAATTATTTCCTTATTTTCATGATTCTCCTCTACTCCTACAAGATAGTAGGCCTTCTCTCTCCGGCTGTGGTTTGTGGGCTCCAAATTTTGTATGCTTCTAGTTGAATCTCTTAAGGGACATGTTGTTGTGGCGCCCCGACTGATTTTTGTTACATGCGCGCACGCCTCCCCAGTTATTCTGCTTGTAATAGTTCTAAATTTCTCCATAGCCTTCTAGTTATGCTCTCCTTCCCAATGTTGCATATGTCCTCTGATATACTCTTGTTGTTGCCTAAGTTGCTTTAGTGCAGTGTGGGTATACTCTTCCATGGTTTCCAATTTGCTCTGCATGTTGGCTAGATGTTTACTCCTGTCTTGAAAAAGAGGGGGTTTACTCTTCCACTTCTTTCCAGCTTTTTCCCTCCTCCATACATTCTTCTATGATTTCTCCTGTTGGGGGTCGCTATACATCGCTTCCTGAGAATCCGACTAAAAAGGTGAAAGGTCAATGCTCACTGCACCAGTTTTTTATTATCAAAATAGGCAGTGACCGGAGATAGTGGTGTAACACCCTAAACTTGGCCTAGGAAGGTTACCACTATCTAAGCTATTGACTAATTGAATTATGTGCTTATCAAATTAAAGATGAAAGAACATTAGCTATCTTTTAGATCAAATAAGTGAAATTAGAACCAAATTGAATTGAAATTAAAACTAGAAGGCTTAAATGGAAGGATGGAAATGTGAACATGCAAAGCTCTAAAGTTTGCATGTAAATTGAATTAAAATTTGAGGCCTAGACACATGTTCTCATTTGATGAGAACATGTGCCTTGTGAGTGATGACTCACGGCAACTAGGTGAGAAAGATGAACAAAAATTGTGTCATCTTCTTCATTCACCATAGCCGAAATGTTGAGAGAGAAAGAAGAAGAAAAAGCTTCTTAGACCATCTTCAATTCATGTTTCTTGTTGAGCTTTGATCAAATTAGCTTAGGAAAAGGTAAATTGCTTGATTCCTCACTTCAATTACATGCTTGAATCTTGAATTAATGATGTTCTTGTTGCCTAATTTGAATAGGATGATTGTTATGCATGTTAAGATGATGTTATCTTCTAATGATCCTTGAAATTGTGAGTGTTAGTAGTCAAATTGCTAAGGAGAATGTGTATGGTTGCTGGAAATTGAGGATAGGGATCATAGTTGAAACTAGTTTTGATTAGGGACTGTTTTGCTAGTTGAAAATGTGTAAACATGCTTGATGGTATATGCTGCCCTGTTTTGATCACATTGTTAGATGAATTGAGACTTTAATAGAGTAAATAGCTTGCTGGAAATTGAATGCATATAATTGGATTAGTTAAAGCTAGGTAATGGACTGCTCAAATGGTGAATTACAAGAATGTTGTTGATCAAATGGATCAAATTGAACATAGTACTATAATGCCCTATTATAATCACATTGATAGGTGAATTAGACTGACCTAGACATGTAAGAACATGAAAATAAGTTGAATTACAATGTTAGAATCTTGTTTAGATGAATTATGAAGCTAGAAGCTTAACCTAGTGTAATCTGCCCAAAATACTCTATTATGGGCAGTAACTTTGAAAAATCACCATAAGTTTTATAAATGAAATTTAAGGCTGAAATTTATATGGATAGTTCCTTAACATGTCTAAATTCATTAAGAGAAAACAGAACTGAATTCTGGATTGTAGAATAATTTGTAGAGAAGAAACACTAAGGACGATGCAAACTGTTCAGTGTTGTAAATTACCCTATCTTTAAGTTAAAAACTGTATTAATTGGCAAAGGATTAAAATGCAAGACCTATATGGTTAGAAGGATAATTAAGTTAGCTTTCTAACAGTGTAAACTAATTGAAATTCCGACGTACGGAATGAAAGTTATGCATGTTTAAGTGAGTTGAGTACATTCTGCCTGGTAGCAGCAGTTTAAGTAAATGTGGCAGTTTTGTAAACTATTTTGCAAACAGTTTTGGGACAGTTTAATTACTACCTTGTTTTGCCTTAATATGGAATGTAGGCAGTTTGGTAATGTGCATTAAGGTGTGTACATAAGATGCTATTTGTTTTGTATATATAATGTATTAACATTGCTGCCATATTGAATGATTTTGTGATTTCATGTTTTGACCTTGTTCTATCTATGTGATTTACTAGAGCAAGGAGAGGACTTTGGAGAAGGATCTAAAGTCGAGCATTCAAGGGACAAGCAAAAGGTAATAGTCTTTCGAGACTAGCTAGCTTGGGGAGTATTGTGAGTGTAGTTTCTTCTAGAGTTAGGACTAGGTCCTAACAAAAGCAAGCATGTCTAAATACTTGTATTGTTAAAATTGACTTAATATGATCTTGATCTAATAAGGGAAGTATGAAATAAGATTATACATGAAACTTGACTACATCCTTGAAGTGTTGTATAAATAGAATGCTAGCATGTATATGTGGTAACATTGATGCTTGTAAGCATGACATGGTATTGTGATGAATTGCTTAAACTTAATGCTTGAAATACTAACTTAAATGATGCAATGAACACTTGAAATGAAGAGTTATGGCTCTAATGGCCTAAGGGCTTAATGCATGTATAAACTTGCCATGCAATACTTGAAATGACTCTTGAAATAAAGATAATGCTTGACATGAACTTGTACACTTGAATGATACATGATATTGAACTTGTAAAGCTTGAAATCCTTGAATAAATGAAGTGTAATCAAACAACCTTGGTTGCTAGTTGAATAGGTAGAAGGGCATGCCTTAGAGTCTAGAGCTCATTGTGTCATGGTGGACTATGGTCCAGGGCTAAGGCCCCTAATTGGCGACAGACGGAGGGTACGTATGTGGTCTTTGGCGATAGTATGAGGGTTGACCAGTACTACGGTACATCTTGTGGTGACAGTTGGTTGGAGACTCGATTACCTAGACAAACTATGAACCAAGGATTGTGTTAAAAGATAATAAATGAACTAATAAGCATGAATAGCTTGATTACTTGTCATGTAAGCATGATTTGCTTGATTACTTGTCATGAAAGCATGATTTGCTTGATTTCTTGTTATGTAAGCATGATTTGTTTGGTTTCTTGTTATGAAAGCATGAATTATGATTCATTGTCTCTTGCTTCTTATACTATTCGAATTGCAATCCTTAGCTAGGATCATTCTTGTCTAATTGACACTTAACTTGATATAACAATTGGTTAGAACTAGTTACTACCTCACTAAGTACATTCTTGTACTTATCACTCTTGTTTTCATTCTTCCCAACTACATGATAAAGGATTCGATTGTTGATTGATCTTGAAGCTTGATTTCTTGAGCTCGAAGCAAGACACGAGCATAGCTAAAGTATGGTTCATACTTGTTTTGTATTTCTCCTAGTTGGTGGCACCTATACATATAAATGTAGCTAGGACTAGACCATGCATCTTGTTTGTTTTGGGAAGATTGTATTTATGCATGAACATGACTACTTGATGTTTTGAATACTTGTATATATATGCTCTTGTATGGGCCTTCCATGTTAAGTACATAGTTGTTAAGACTTAAGTATGTATTGAACTCAAATTATATGTAATGTAAAAGTAGTTGTTGCGCATATGTGAATATATATGGAATGTTCAAAGTGATTGATCTAGCTTATTGTACCATTCGAATGCATTGTAGAATTATATAGTCACTTGTGAGAATATACCATGTTGTAGGTGTTTTTATGTGTTTGTATGGTGAATGTCGAATGGTATAGTTGTTTGGAGACAAGATACATGCAATTGTGTGTTCAAATGATCATGTTTAGTAATTTAGGTATGAAATATTACATGTATCAATCTAAGGAACAATGAAATGAAATGGAAGCATGTTTGCATACTTAGGCTATTCGAATGATAGTGGTATGATGAAGTTAATTGAATTGTTGAAGTAGTAACCTATAATGACTTGTAAACAAAATATGAGATTGCTTGCTTGATAAGTTAAGTATGCTTGGTTGCTTACTAGTTAAGTAACTCATTTAATGGGGATGAATTAACCTATTCTTGCCTTGTTTTTGCTTGTAATGTAATGTTCTTGCTTGGTAACGCTCCCGAGCCGGCTTGCTACTAACTCGGGATAGAGGGTGTTACAAGTGGGTTGATGGTGGTTGAGACGGTTGTTTCGGGTCAGAGCTTGCGTTTCATTCTTGTTTTGGGTGAAAATGGTGTCTGGAAAAATGGAGGATCCTGGTTCTCTCTTGTCGTATGTCCAGTTTTATTCTACTTAAACAGGTGTCATGATAGGGTTGTCATGGTGCGTTGATTGGATTGGCTATGACTTGACGTCCTAGGTTTCCCTCATTATTCGTGGCGGACACGTGTGTAGTCTTGTGGCCGTCGGAGGGGACGCGATGTTGCGAGTAGTATTGTCTATTCACCACAGGTCGTGAAGGGTATCGCACAGTTCGTGGGTGATTCTGTGTGTAGCGGTCCGTGTGCGTTGTTATGTTCATTGCCAAATGTCCCTTGTGTTATCTCATCCGCGGTCTTGCTCATTTTGGTTTCGACACATGGTGGTACGTGTTTGTAGGTACTAACAACCCTTAATAAAAAATATCATCTAAAATTCTAACATATATTTATAGTTATTTTTAAGGAAGGAACTTTTGAGAATAAAGTATTAATAGGAGAACAAATGAGTCAAGGAAATGATGAGAAGAAAGAATTTACAAAAAAAATTACAATTGACCAGATTGAATAAAATGAAAAGTTAAGAGACTAAATTGCAAAAAAAAAATATTTTGTTAAAAATATGAATTAAAGTTACATAGATATTATATAGTTGTAGTGGAGCATGTTGTCTAAAATTGATCAAAAATGAACTTAAAACAAATGAGGTATTGAAGAAACGAAGAAATCATACAAAGTTGAGAGGCTAAATTGAAAATTAGAAATTTTATTTCAAAATATGAATTTAAGGTAAATAGGTTTTCTATAGTGGTTTAGGAGCATTTAGTTCAAATTTGGTTAATTAAAGACTTAAAATGAAGGAGGAATTGAAAAAATAAGGAAATCATACAAAGTTGAAGGTCTAAATTGCAAAAAGAGGGATAAATTTATTGATTTTTTTGAATTGTGTCTAAATTGATAGAGTGGGTAAAAAATAAAACCAAACTAATAGAATGTGTAAAAAAGAAGGCTACATTTATTGAATTATTCGAATCATGACTAAACTGATTGAATGTGTAAACATGGAGGACTGTATGCTTTATTATACCAATTTTTGTTAACTACCACATCATCAGTCGTTAAATTTTAATGACTGCGGACCAACTTGTTACTTTTTTTAAGTCATACGATCATTTCGTGACTTTTCAGAGTTGAGGACTCAATAAAAAACACACTATAGTCGATGGGCTATTTATGTAGTTTACCTTTTTTTAAAAATATGAACCGAAGCTAAATATATATTTTAGAGTAATTTAGGAATATGTGGTTCAATTTAATCAAAAATAAATTTAAAATGGAGGATAAATCGAAGAAAAAGGAAATCAAGAACAAAATCACAAAGCTGTAAAATCCGATTTTTCGATTGTTTGAATCGTACAAACCGACGGTGTCAATAGTCAAGGTAGAGTAGAACAAGTCAAGAAATCTTCAAATAAAGCCCTAGGCATATCTTTTTTTTATCAAGGAAAGTTTCATATCATTTCACAAAATGCAAAGATCAAAGATCAAGCAAGGACTCAACCCCTGACATAATCCCGTAGGATTTTCAGTGAAAGCCACAACTCGAGCGCTAAGTGAAATGAACGACAACTTAAACCATGCAAGGCTTAGGCAAAAATAAACAACCGGGTTCACCAAAGGAACCAAAGGAACCAAAAGAAAGCAACAAAGCACAAGAAGGAAGTTAAGAACAAATCCTGACCCTAAAGCAATAACATGAACAGAATCAAACCGATGCGAGAGCTCCATCCGGAGGCAGGGTCCCTCAAACGAGTGTCTTGTCATCACCAGCTTAATCAATTCTTGCCTTAGTAATGAGGATTGAAGAGGCTTTGCCAAGCCATGCAACGTCCAAACCAAGAAACAACCACTAACGGGAGGCAACAACACAATGCTGCCAAAACACCGTTCGCACAGACCACAATCAGAACCCTTAGCAACGAGGCTTAAAAAGGAAGCATTGATCGCGGGAGAATGACTTGAGATAACGACCATCATTCAAGCCTTCCCTCTATCGATGATGGTGGGGTGAAAACCAATCATGGATAATGCGGATGACCCTTTAAAGAGTCATCCGCGACAGAGAAGGTCCAATCTTCGCCGAAGACAGACAGTAAAATTCTCAAACTCTTCATAGCAAAAGTCACTTGTCCCTTCTTAACCGAGACACCAAGGTAATACATCACCCCATAGCAAGTAAAAGCATCGAAAAAAGGAATCCCGTTTCTGATCTTCGGAAAGATTAAGGATCGGCCAACAGCTTTCAGTAAATTAGGGGACAAAATCCCAGGGAATCTGGTGATCAAAACATTAAAAGAATATCCCCCAGCTGTCCATGCCGATACACACGTCATGTAGGTATTGAATTCAGTGGAAAAAGATCATATACCCTTCCTCTAGTACCCGCCTCTTTCTCGGGCAGCCGCCATGGTGATTCTTGCGTTTGTTCCAGCGGCTAAGGACATGAGTTTGGTGAATCGTTTTCTCTAAGGTCCACGGAAGCGCAGCAAGTTTTCCTACTAGGGATCTGAAACAGATCCCACATCCTGACCCACGAACAGAGACCCTAAAAACAAACCATTTGCTCCCCAGTGGAAATTTCTTTAACAGCCGCGACACAAAAGCGTCGGGCTTTCCCTCTCCTTCACGGCCTCTCTCGCAACATCATCTCAGAAGCTCTTTCTTAAAGGCGACTCGAGAAGCTTCATCGTAGGAAACAGGAGAAAACTCCTCCTCCATCACCGGAGTCCACCGCGTCGTCAACCGTCTAGGAAATCGAATGGTAGTGTGGACCGTCCTAAGGGAAGAGAACCACTCAGGAATCGACGTCCGATCAACGGCCATTGAGCCTAGATCGACTTTGATGAACAAGGGAACCCTAGGATTTGGGGGTTTTTTTATCTGCCATTGTCCTTTTGTTTTTGTTTGGACGGATTATTGTAAGCCTTGGGCATATATAAAATTAGCACTAGATTTGTTTATTTTGGCATGTTTTTCAGAGTTGTTTGTCTTATTTGTCACTGCTACATATTTTGAATTTTAATATATGATTACCACTGGGTAAATACTCATGGGATTTTCTACTGTGTGCCACGGTAAGCACATTTTGTTGCTCATTGATACGGTGGCTTTGGTTGTTCAATCAAGTATGGGAGAACTTGGAAATTGTTTTTCTAATATTTTAATACAAAATTATGATTAGATATTGAGAGAGATAATATTCTATTAACTTTTTAAATTTAGAAGATGAAAAGAGTAAAAAATTTATTTGACTAATATTTAAACTAAAAGAATACCAAAAATACTATTATATTAAAAATTTTGGATGCACTCCATGTCTCCGTTTCTGATTCTAACGTTTTGTTAACAACAAACGTATTGTTTCTAACGGAATTGGTCCAAGTAGTAAGAACATGATGTCGTTTAAGCAGATTTCGAATACGAAACTTTATCTATGCAAAAAATATATGTCTGAATTAATTTGGTCAAAGTTTATCATGATACGGTTTTTTGAACAATAATAACCATCGGTGGTGACGTTAACATAAACTAGAGCAAAGTTTACAAACAGGAAGAAACGGATACAAACTAGGCAACAGATTTATTAATTTTTACTTGAACGAGATTTTCAACCTTTGCCATCTCTGATGTGCTTTGCCTTCCATTTTTCTCTTCATGGAGTTCCTCAAATAATCCCCATATTTGACTTTCTTATAAATCTGCTGTTTTGTTTTCGGGTCGATCATGTGTTTCAGGGGCTCAATCTGTACCTCATCGTGCGGGAATAGGAATGATGCATAAGAAACTCTTGCCTTGTTATCATTTGCAACAGCTCTGTGTTCAATACTCTTGTACTTGCCGTCACTCCACATCTGCCGGACAAAGTAAAAGAATCAAAATAAGACCACGACACCAATGGAAACAAGTTTCATTTTTTTTACCTCGATTACATCGCCGACGTTCACTACTAGAGCATCTGGGATCGGATTAACGGGCACCCACTCGTTGTTATGCTTAAGTTGTAATCCACACACACCATCGTCCTGCATGAGTATGGTTATAGTGCTAGTGTCTGAATGTGGACTAACACCTATTACTTGGTCTGGCTTGGAGCAAGGAGGGTAGTAGTTCACTCGGTAAGCTTGGCTCAACTGTTTGTGCAGTCCAAGCAATGCTTCCTTTTCCATTCCCATGATCAGAGAAATCGATTTCAAGAGCTCGGTTCCGATTTCCGAATTGCATTGGAGTATTCTTCTATGATTTCCCTATATGAAAGTATATTTCAGTTAACATTTACATAACAACTCAGCAAGTGTAGAAATATGACCAGAAACCTGCAAATGCTATGATTTGGCTAAGATCATCTGAATACATACTGGAGACCTTTTGGTGACTTGGGCCAAAACTTGAGCTTCCTATAATGAGGAGGGTGGACCAAAAGCATCAGTGCATCCGACCAGTCCAGTATCTGCTCTTCGGAAACGACATATCCATGTCCGTACCCTTGTATGTCGTCCGAGGGCATCGCATATTTGTTCTTCTCTTCTAGTGGAAGCTCAAAAAACTCAGCTGCAGCATCCTTCATTTTCTGCAACACTTCCTTTGCAACTCCATGATTTACCACCTGTTAAAACATCAAAAAATTGTAACTCTCAAAGGCATATAGATTATTTCATATCCAGATTTCTTGCAGAAATAAAACAGTGCCTGAAAGAAACCCCAGTCTTGGCAAGCCAGATCCAGTTTGTTTAGCTCCTCCTTATCTCCCATTAGCAGCAATGAGAAATCAATGACAGGAACAAGTGAAGAAAGATGTGACATATCAGTATGTGTTGGTCTATCTTCTGGTTCCCAAACATATTTTTGTGGAACCTGCAAAGGATCCTCCCTCACCAGCTCTTGAACATTAGGCACCGGAATCCACGGAACATAAGTGGGTGCCTCTTCATTCTCTGTAAATGTTTCATTTGAATCCATTTTTCTCCCGTGTTTAAACTGTTGTGGGGACCATGTCACTTGCTGTTCCTATATATAGTGCTGATCCCATGCTAGCTTTTCAACTGTTAGCTGTAGTGGATATTACCCTTCCCTCGAAACAAAGATTCCTCCTAATAAAAAATTTGGGGTTTTGTCGATTCTTTCTTGGTCGACGGCAGAGGAGAATTATTCATTGTTAAACACTTCAATTTGGAATTTCTGGACTTAGTTATTTTCAACCGATGTAAGATATAGTTTCGTTGCATTACCGGCAGTTATCCGTTGAGACAAACTACTTTGAAACTAAATTTAGACTTATAAATTTGAGTATCTGAATTGATTTATCCGATTTGAGATCTAAATTTGAAATAAACCAAACATTGACTCGAATTTTAGTTGGACTGAAATGAATCGAAAACCTAAAACAAACTGAACTGAACCGAAATGTCAACGGTTAAACAAAAGTATATTGTCACAACCTAAGTATCCGGATTTGGAGATGATGTTGGCTGTGAACATGCAGGCATATTCAATTATTTTAAAGTTTTATGATATATATGAGAGATTCAAGTTGCAATTCTTTCTATGTTCTTTGCTTTACCCTCATTTTTTCTCTTCAAGTTTCTCTTTAGACTTGGAAAAAAATCAAATCTAACATATACCCATGTTGCACGAATATTCAGCTGACACTTATTCCCAAGTCCGAATAACGTAGGTTGTGACAACAACTGAACCATTGCTCACAAAAATGATACTTGTATCAGAAACAAAACATAACATCATCACTATAGAATCTACTAATGGAGCATGATACATTTCAAAACATAGGGAAAATTAATATTTCCGTCCATTTCATTTCCGACGGATCTTCGTACTCGTAGGATGAAGGGAAGAAATTAACTGATCCTTCTGGTTTTGAGCTAATAACTACTGGTAGAAATCATAAACTTCCTAACACTGCAATGGCACCGAGCTTGTTATTTCTTTGTCATTGCTCATTTAGGGGGGACAGAAAGTGATAACATAACGTGAAGCTCGGCATTTGTTTAGGCTGCTAGAGTCATCAAAAGCATAGCTATAAGCCTTTGGGCAGATAGCCTTGAAGAGGTGTGCGAAGAGCGTCGGCTTGCAGGTGTTCGGATTTGCATACTCCCCAGTGCAGCAATATTTAGTTGACTGCATTGCCAAGCAAGCACTCTTGCATCCTATTACTGTGTCACCTTTCTTCACTTCCAATGCAGATGGGCAGCAAACGTTCAAATCAACTTCGCACGATGCAACTCCGCATCCGATTCCCCCGACCGGTTTCATCGAAACCGGCAAATTAAAGCCGTCAACCAAACTAACATCATAGAAATGCAACGGTGAAGAAGATGAGCCTAGAGTCATTTCTATCACAGTTGCAGGCGGTGTACCTCCTGTTCCTTGGCACTGAAGCCGTCCAGAGCAGTCACCGGTATCACAAGAACCCTTGCCATCACTGTCGAAATTACAACCTTGCCTGCCCCATATCCTCCCTGACCACTTCTGTGGAACATCGAAAACTACTTCTTCGCCACTACCGAGATGGAAGCCGCCATTTTTAGGACTGGACTGACCTGCACTGCCAAGTATCCCAGGCCAAACGCTTTCCCTGCAGTTGTTCACTAGTATGACTTGCTCCCCATCTGCAATGAAAAAAAACAAAAAACAAAGCATAAATTATCATGCAAGAACAAGCCAATAACAATGTACCATGTACCTGATATGGAGGAAAATGCTAACAGATATAGGAAGAGAAACAAGAAGATTGATGAAGTTGCCGTTGTCAAGTTTTCGAATTCGACAACGACAACAACGGACAACAGCCGGCTTTTAACTTGAATGGCTAAGCAAAAAGGAAATCTCAGCAGGTGCATCCCCATGTGTCCTTTTTCTTTCTTTTTTCCACTTTGATGATATATTGGCATATATCCAATGCTTCTAATCAGGGGTTTCTCTTCATCTTCCAAATATATATATATATATATATATATATATATATATATTACTTCTTTAAGATCAGAGCTTTAGTAGTGGCAGCCTCAACATGCATAAAGTTGTCTACTAGGAATCTCATACCATGTGAGATGAAACTAAAAAACAACAAAAGTTGAGTCTTGAGAGTATTCCAATATTCCAGACAGTGCTAAGAAAGAACAGTTGCAAATTGCAATTAAAATACCCAGAAATAGTATTATAAGTTTGCAACAAGAATTAAAGAGAAAAGTGAAAGGGAATTCAGGAGATATGATATGATTATGTTTGTTACTTTTTCTTAATCGTGTGGTTTAAGGGTTGGTTTTCACTTTTGTGTTCTCAGAGAGCATATCAAACCCAAATAGATGAACTTGTTTCAGTGTTTGTGATTGAGATGAACAGGAAAGGTATCAGTTCTATGACTTTATAGGATAGGTAGACCATAGAGCAGCCATTCTCTGGATATGGAATCTTCCTTGATGGAATGGTCTGGTTTAGATTTGCTAAACAATTAAAAAGAGAGAGGAAATTTACTGTGAACGGAGGAAATGATTTTTTTTAAAAGTGCCTCATTAAAAATCTCAGAAAAACAGCAAAATCAAAGCTGAAAACCAAACTAACCAGGGTCATCCGGATTAACCCCACGGCTATCACAATCAAGCAAAGCTTGTACCACACTCGGGGGCTGAAAAAACGTGTATAAGGTTCCTCCATTTGCCAAGCTAGCCAAGCCATAGCATCCGCCACCGCGTTCCCCTTGCGGCCAACCCACCTGAAGCACACCCTCCAATCCCGTGCCACCAACCAGCGTATATGTGGCAACAATGAGCTGCCAGCCACCACGATATCATCCCTACTCAGGAGCTCCAATGCATCTTTATTATCAGTCTCGATAATCACTTGCGGAATCCGCAAACTCCACGCCATCACTAAACCTTCGTGGATATCCCAAAGCTCAGCATCAAAGACACTACACGCACAAATAGACTTGGAGAACCTGAAACACCACAGCGCATTAACATCCCGTCCAACACCACCACATGTGACCATTCCAGTTTGGATATTCCTAAGCATCAGTGTTAATTCTCACCCATCCTGGCTCCGGTTTGGACCACCCCAAACACTGGTTCGATGGTGGCCTATTTCTGGAGTGCTGCGCAGGTTTTAACGCAGTCGCACCCACCGCTTCATTCATCATCCGGACACAGCAGGGGATCTCATCCTCAGATGGCAGCTCATCCGACGCAAAAATCCTCCCGTTCCTACGCTTCCACAGTGTCCATAAAATGGACCCAAACAGCAGGTCCCAATCCATACCAACATTCGGAAAATAATGGGGTTAGTGTAGATTGATCGACTAATAAATCAAATACTAACGATTAAAACTTTATTTATGCCGATAATACTTCCCTTAACATATTAAACTATTATATATAATCTAGGATGTTGTGTAAAAAAAAATTATACAACCATTCACATTTAAATTATAAAAGGGAAAACTTAATTCTTTAGCCCTAACACACTAAAACATAAACTCTAAACCTTAAACCCTACAATCTAAATTGTTAAACAATAAACCACAACCTAAATATCTAAACCCTAGAATTGAAAGGTTTAAACTAAAGTTTACACAAGCTTGTGTACCAAAGTATTTTCTTATTTTGATATACAAGTTGTGTAAAAAATTTACACAATCATTTTTAAAATCTTAAACTTAAATTTCTAATTCTAAACTCTAAAACTTAAATTTTATCCCTAAATTCTAAATTTTAAACCATACAAATTAAACCCATAAACTCTAAAACCTAAACCTACAACATAAACCCTAATTTAATAAATTTATTTAAACTAAATTTTGCCTCATATGTATCAAAGTTCTTTCCCTAACCTATTCTAACTATTAAAATTTGAAAGTTATCATGGATTGTGAGAAATTGAATTGAAAATTTGGAGTAACAAGTAAGCACGGGTATTTGTTTTGATTACAAGGATTTTTTTAACCTTTACTTGGCTGAACATGATAAGAGTTCACATTCATAGGTTAAGAAGAGATATAGAATTAAATACCGAAAGGAATAAATTATAGGGTAAACTAACCGGTGTGACCCTCGAACTATTTAAGAATACTTATTTTGACCATTGAATTAGGCAACTCATCAATCAGACTATCAAACTTATTAAATTGACCACCATTGTTAAAAAACTAACGGATAAGTGACGTGATAGTTAACGAAAATTCATAAAATTACAAAATGGTAATCAAACCCACGACCAAAAGCAAAAAAAAAAAGCTTAAGCCACAATCATTGAGCCAACTCTATTTATATGACATGAGATATTAACATATTTTATTAAAAAGTTACTTTGTTGGTGAACCCAACAATAACAAGCAATGCTCTGTCTTCCTTGTTTTCCGCCGGCAGCTCCTCCCCTTTCCCCAATCAAATCCTTTTGAACCAATCTACCATTGTTTTTGGCAGTAATTTGGGATTGGTTCGAAAGGAATTTGGAGTATTACAGCTTCTATATGATTTCTGGAAAACCTGAGATGCAAAGTTTCTAGGAGTGAAAATGAACTCTTATATTGTGGTCATTGATTAAAGCTAATGATGCTTAAGTGGTTTTAAAATTGGTAAAATGGATCCCCTCCAATCTCTGTACAGTAGAAGAAATCGCAGAAAAAGAGTTTCCCGACTTCAGTCACTGAAGCTTTAGGTATAATTCTCGTCACAATGTGGCATCTTGCACATGTCACCTTAAATTAAACAGATTTTCATAGAAACCAAACAAATAATCAGGGTAGGAGTAGATCAATTGGTAAATTATGATGTCTCAAAAAATGAAAGCTTTTCTTTGGTTGTTATATGGAAATGATACAGATTGCTGGCTTTTGTTGACATTGTAACACCTCAAATTTCTGCCTAATTTGAAATACCTATTTTAATAACCCTAGAATTTGGAGAATTTATGCTCCAAACCCTAATTTGTTAAACAACTAATTTGAGCTCTGATTATAATTTAAAGGCATAAATGAGAATTTTGGGGAGCATTTTCTGAAACAAATAAAGTTGGGTGCTCTTTTGAAAACCCTTATTGAGTGTAATGATCTTTTTCGTGTTTTACCCATTCACCTGGGTATTTAAACCCTTTTACCAATAAAAGAAACCCTTTTAGATCCCATACCTCATTTCGGCAGCCACTCCCAAGTCTCTCTCTCTTGGATAACTCTTTCCCCTCTTCCATCACCGACGAGGCTCCGACCAACCCTCAACCGGCGTCCGTTTCACGCACCGCCCTCACCCTTGTCACCATCATCACCTAGTGAGTCAACCTCTGCCGTCAGTTACCCTTCGTTGTCGGCCATTTGTGAAAGAACGGAGAGAAACGTTTCGGTTTTCATCTCACTCTGTGCATCAACGTCGTCCTCTCGTCCGTTGCTTGCGCCACCGCCGTCATTCTCTATTCGTTGTGTTGGGTAAGCTTTCGTGACCTTCCGTTTTCCCTTTAAATCCGAATTTGTGGTTGAGTTGTTCTCTAATTTTGGTTTCATTCGATCTAATCTGTTGAGTTGGAGCGTAGTGTCGTCGCCATTTGTTTCACCATCGACGTTCGTGTCGCCGCCGTCGAGTCCGTGCCGCCACCATTCGTGCATTCGTCGTGACCCTTCGTCTCTTTGGTTGAACCCATCGTTGGGTAAGTTGTTTAAGATCGTTATCATGCTTTCGTTTTTTTTTTTTTTTGTGTGGGTAGTGACCGAATTTGGTTTTGTTTTGGTCGGGAAATGACCATTTCAGTCTTCTTTTGGCGCTACCAGTGAGCCGTGACGCTGTGCTAGTTTAGATCTGTTGCTGCCGTCATCATTCATCCTCCCGGCCGCCATCAAGCAAGGATCTGTAAACCCTAAAACCTATTTCAGCTTTGCATTCATGTGGGTTGAGCCATCAATTTGGCCCAAGTGAGTGCCCAAGCCGTGAGGCTTAATTGAGTTGTGTATGTGATTAGTGAACCCTACCGTAAATATTGAAGTGGTGATTTGCGAGCCCAGATTTGAATTAGTGAACCCATGTGCGTGGCCAAACTGCTCTTTAATGAATTGAATCAGTGAGTGTGAACCGAAACGGATTAGTGAACCGGACCGGACCTTGTGACCCGAACCAATTGTAAATCGAACTGGCAGAACCAGCTGAACCGATTTTGACCTTGAATTTGACCTGTTGACCAGACCCATTTGACCAGTCTGTACTTTGACCGTGTTGACCTTTGACCTTGGACTTTAACCAGTTTGATCTTTGACCAAGTTGACCAGTCTAACTTTGACTTTTTGTTAGGATTGACTTTGATCAGAGTTGACTTCTTTGAACAACCTTACTTTTGACCTTTTTTACGTCTTGAGTTTGAATTCGTTGCCCGTTTTGTCAAATTTGAATTCGAAAGCTCCATTTTACTAATTACAATTTATTGTACTTAGTAATTTGAAAAGAATGGAATATCTGATTGATCCGAGTTATTCTCGTGTTCAGGTATCGACTTTGAGGCCGACAAGTTTCATTCTCTATTTGTTTTGATTAAACGTTCACATCTCTCGAGGTCTTCACGTCTTGAATCAGATAGACTTGAGCATGTGACACAGTTTTCTCGATATTAGAGCTTATGCCCACTAAAGGTGTGTCTCTTCTTATACTATACACTTGTGTGTTTCTTTTGGTGTTTCAAATAAATGTTTTTATACATTTTGTTTACATATTCTGTGTTGTGATTTGTGAAAATTTTGAGTATCATGCATAGCATATCGGACTGTGTTTTAACAAAAAATCGGATTTATCAAATTGTGAAATATCAGCTTTTTGGAATACTGAAACATCATATTTATAGAATTGTTCGGATAAGATTCAAATTTTGAAAACAGCATCATATCATTGTGGATTTATGATTTGAGATTGTTCGGGGAAGTTTAGTGGTTTCACCCTTCAGGTTAATTTTTGCTTTGGATCAGTGGTTCCACCCTTCGGGCTGAGTTTCACTTCGGATGGTGACGATGGAGAGAGTAGGTTCTGGGGAACCTTACTCTTTAAACTGTGTATCGGAGATTGGGTATTGTGTTTCATGAGCATCAGACATCATAGCATTATGATTCAGATTTATTGAAATTTAATGTGTTTTCAAAATAATTTATCGAAAAACAAAAATATTGTTTTGTTTGTGGTTGCTTGCATTTTAGAGACACACTAAGCTCTTTAACTTACACCAATAGTCTTTCTCTTTCAGATATACTCAGACTCTTAGGCGACTCGGTACTTAGAGTATCTCATATTTTACTCGGATATTTTATCAATGTGAATTGTCTTATTTAAAACTTTTTGATTATCATTTTATGATTCGGGACATTTATGTAATCGGACTTTTGGATATTAAATTTTGGGATTATGTTTCCGCATGCATCTTTGGATTTTAATAAAGATGTTTTTGTTAAATAATCGAAATGTGACTTAAAATTTGAGTTTCATTGGTAGTAGTGATATTTTACGATAAATATTGTTATTTATTACTAATTATGTTTTATAATTTTTTTAATCTAAAATCTATTACTTGGGGTAAACGTTTTCAATGTGACTTCTTAGGTTTAGCCCATTTCTTCTAGGCTGGGTTTAGGGGGTTACATTTAGTGGTATCAGAGCTATGTTCAACCCTCGGACTGTAAGGCTCACAATAGTTGTTTTAAAAATTGTTTTGGCTTCTGCATGCATCTAAAATATTTTGGGATAAATGATAGTTTTCTAAAAGGCTTACTACAGTTTTGCTTGATTTTTACGAAATTATTTCCAACGTGTTTTAAATCTGAGACTCCAATACCAAATGTAAATCTAGGTGTAGCGAAGGTCTTCCACTAAATAAAAAAACGATGGCGTTTTTGAACGGTGTTTTTGATATAAGGCGTTTATTCCGCAGGGTTTACAAAAAAACTCATAAAAATGGAGTCGCCACCGGCCACTTAGGTAGGCCGGACACCATAAAACCAGAGATTCAAAAAGACAGGGTTCGGGAGTCGGTTACGGATGGGGAAGGATTAGCACCCCACACCGCCCCAAAAATTGGTACTTTAATAGTTACCGCTTTATGAATATTGGATTTTCCGGATTAAAGTGACGATTATTTTAAATTTTTGGTCATAATTGCGAATATATTTTAGGGTCCCGTTATCCGAGAATAAACGCCCAACCACTATCACTACGCTTGATATCGCCCCGTTTACGCGCTCGGATAAAAGGACACCGCATTAACAATTTATATATCATATGCAATCTTAGTGGCAAAAATATGAAACATGGCAAAATATTTAAATGCAATAAATATTGACATATTAACATGAATGATTTTTTAGACTAAAAACATGTATATATATATACATATTATTCTAAATAATAGATAAAAACAACTATCATGTGTCAAAATAACAAGGCAGAATAAGTACATATATACGAACAAGTATTTCAAAAAGACATACATACTGGTAATAAAATATATTTCAACATATACGGGTCCACATATCGTATAAAAAGGGTAAATTTACTAACATGAGGCCCTAAAAATAAGAAAGCATACACATATATAAAAATACTAAATATGCCATGTACGAATTAACTAAAACATAACATGCTTGATACGGATAACCTGGATAAAAACGAATATCATACTTGACACATATATATACATATAAACATAAAATGAGTCATATACGAGAGACATAAAATAAAATAATATCAACATATACGATTATAATACTTAACAATAACATTTACAAAGAAAATAGGATCAAAATGAAAGGAAAATGAAAATCAAGTGGTTGAAATTAAAGAGCAATAACATGTAATTTAGGGACTAAATTGAAAAACAAATAAAACCTACAAAGACCAGAGTTGTAATTATACCAAGGGCAGACTCAAAATGAAAATTTCAAAAACGCGAGGTGATTAGGGGCGTAATTTTACCATTTGAAGCTAATCAGGTGTAATTTAGTGACTAAATTGTGACTTTTTGGAAACTCAGAGGGACTGGGATTGTAATTATACCATGCGGCAAGACAAAAATGAAAATATTGAAAACGGTGTGGGATTAAGTGTGTAATTTACCCATTTAGCAAAATAAAAACAACTATAAAGCCCCTTTTAAGGCCGAAATCAAATTTTTGGCCATTTGTTTCATTTTCTAATTTTTCTCGGGTTTTATGTTCTTCGTTTTTTTCTCGTTTATTCATATAATACCGTAATCCGCGGTCGGTCGCCGAAGTGTTTCGCGCCGCCGCCGCTAACCGGCGCCGGCGTGACTCCAAAATAGACCAAAACAACCCCCTTGTCGTCCTCAATATGAATCCTAGGTTGGATTCGGAGGATATGCCTCCATTCGCCCTAGATCTAGGAAATACGAACCAAAAAAAAGAAAAAGTTTTAAAACCCAAGACAAAAACTACTGTGGGCCTTCCCTTCCTTCTTGATTCACCATCTCGGCTTTGGAAAGCCGGAAAAGGCTTGTCACTGAGGAAGGGAGACCCACGAAAGGCGACGGTAAAACTCATCTTCTTTTTGTTTCTGTTTTTTTTTGTTCATGCATGTAAAGAAAATAAGTAAGGAAAAAGTACCACTGGACTTGCTTTGCCTTTTTTGTATTTCTGAAAAACTTGTTACAAAAGACTTCGTTTTTTGTTCTTACTGCCCTCCTCCTTTTTTTTTATAAGATTTCTATATCATATATATCATTGTCTTCTTTGTTGCAAGTTGCATCCTGCTTTTTCAGATCCGAATCGAATCGACCATTTTTTGCTTGTTATCTTGGGCATGTTCTGAATATCGGCGCGGTGGCGGTGAGGACACTCTGCCAGTGGCCAGACACGTTCTCGGCCGTTAGATCAGATCTGATCTAACGGTCGAGATGGCTTGAAGAATGATCGGCCTGGATGAAGCCTCGATTCGATGAGACGGCTCCAGATCTTGCCACGTGGAGCACCACAGTCGAGGAGTCGTAACGCGTGGATCTTACGCGTGGGATAATAAAGCGCCCCGCGCGTGGACCACACGCGCGCGGGCACTCGAACGGTCCATACGTGTGGAGTACGCTACCGCGATATTTTTAACCTTCATTGCATCGTGGCCGTTGGATCAGATCTTGATCCAACGGCCCATAGTTACCTGCACATTGTAATTAGATAGGATTCAGATTTGGGCCAAACGGGCTTTGTAATTGGATTTTTGTAATTGGACTCGGACTTTTTACTTGGGTTTAATATATATATTTAATTTTATATTTAGTCAGCCAATAATAATTATAATAGCTGTACATGTACATACGAAAATAAATACTTTATATTATACGATCATTAATTAATAATATTCTAGTATATTATGACGTATAATCATATGTATAATTAACATGACATCTGTGATATGCTTATACCTTAGATACATACGTGACATACATATACCCTAAATATTATACGTAGCTTATACATGCACACATCACCTTATATTAGTAACATTCATATATATGCAATATTAACATATTTATAAGTGAAAATGAGTGATTATATTTGCCCTCTTTGCTTGTTCTCATGGAATGGGAAACAAAGCAAAGATTCATAAGCACTCATTTTTATCGACTTCTGCTTGTAGCCTTGGAAAACGAATTCTTTTGGACATTTCCGCTCTTCCTTGGCTGAATCTTCAGGCTCGTAAGTTCTTCCTATATAGAGCTTCGTCACCTTCCGATCTTGGAGCTACAGGCTCTTTTCGACATAGAACCCTTCGCTCTGACATCCCGAATTATGAGTCATTCTTTTCACTTTGAGACAATAAAGCTTGGAGTCCTTCCTATATAGAACTCTTTGTTTTCAACGTTGGTTTCTCCTTTATAAAACCTTTTGCACCACTGGTGGATTTTTTTGATCGGGAGTTCTTTTTGAGATTTTAGATTTAGGGTTCTCTCTCTATGGGACCTTCCACTAGGGCTTGAAAATGCAGGTTTTTTTTTTCTTTTTTTTTTTACAAGGCTGTTGCCTTTTTTGGACCTATGCTACTAAGATTGCCGCATCATGCCCGAAGGACTTACTGATGACCCGAAGGATTTAATATTTGGATCTGACGCCGACATGGCTGTTGTTTTATGAGGAATTACGCCGATATGCCGCCACATCATGCCCGAAGGACTTATTGACGACCGAAGGATTTAACATCATGCTCGAAAGACTTATCGATGACCAAAGGATTTAACATCGTGCCCGGCGACTTACCGATGACCCAAGGATTTAATATTCGGATCTCGACGCCGACATGGCTGTTGTTTTATGAGGAATTACGCGATATGCTGCCACATCATGCCCGAAGGACTTATTGACGACCGAAAGATTTAACATCATGCTCGAAAGACTTATCGATGACCAAGGATTTAACATCGTGCCCAAAGGACTTACCGATGACCCAAGGATTTAAATATCGGATCGACGCCGACATGGCTGTTGTTTTATGATGACTCACGCCGATATCTTTGCCACATCATGCCCGAAGGACTTACCGATGACCAAGGATTTAATATTTGGATCTCGACGCCGACATGGCTGTTGTTTTATGAGGACTCACGCTGATATCTCGCCGCATCATGCCCGGCGACTTACCGACGACCAAGGATTTAACACCATGCTCGAAAGACTTACCGATGACCCAAGGATTTAACATCGTGCCCGAAGGACTTACCGGATGACCCAAGGATTTAATATTTGGATCCGACGCCGACATGGCTGTTTTATGAGGACTCACGCCGATATGTCGCCGCATCATGCCCGGCGACTTACCGATGACCAAGGATTTAACACCATGCTCGAAAGACTTACCGATGACCCGAAGGATTTAACATCGTGCCCGAAGGACTTACCGGATGACCCAAGGATTTAATATTTGGATCTAACGCCGACATGGCTGTTTTATGAGGACTCACGCCGATATGTCGCCACATCATGCCCGAAGGACTTACCGATGACCCAAGGATTTAACACCATGCTCGAAAGACTTACCGATGACCAAGGATTTAACATCGTGCCCGAAGGACTTACCGATGACCCAAGGATTTAATATCTGGATTTGACGCCGACATGGCTGTTGTTTTATGGACTTTGATAAATTCTTCGATAATTCTTCAAATACTGTTTAGGAACAAGCAAAATTGACATGCCCCTATCTATATGATGCATGCAATGTTATGATTTCTTTCTTTTCGTTTCTCTTTTTCTTTGTTAATCTTATGTCCCGAAAAGTTATTCTTCCGATTTTCTATTTCTTTTTTCCTTGCTCAATTTTGATCTTCATTTCACAAATTTTGCTCAATGGGCATCGCTCTTGTTCATTTGCACGATCACCCGCCTTTCTTCTTCTGATTTTACCGCTTCATCGACAAACATTATATCATGCGTGTGCAGAGATTCTTACTATTCTTTATGTTCAGATTGCCCCATTCGATCGTACTCGGCTATCTTCCGTTCTTTTGACCCAATATTCTGTGTATTTGTTAACTTCGTCATCGGGTGGGCGAAATGCTTCTTAACCTCAATCTTCTTGTTGTCTCTTGACGAACGCCATTCCTCGATTTTTGTGCTTTAATTCTTTGGAGACTCACCGCTTACTTTTTAACCGTCCCTCACTTTGTAAGCTCATTCTTGTCCTGTTTCGTCCTTCATTTTCTTGAACCAAATAAGGCATTGTGGCTGGAATTCGCTTCTTGTTCTTGAGTCGTTCGACACTTATACCTCTGTTATGCATTGTGAGGTCCTTTTCTCGTTGGGGCTTCAATAGTATCCACCTCCTTGTGTTTCGGATCTTACCCCAAGTAATACATGGAAATTTTTGTTGTTTTAACTTGTCAATTTGCTGGTTGGTGTTCCATCAAGGGTATCACTCGGATTAACATACAAGATTTTGAAAACACAAGATAGAGCTCTGGATATCATGTGCAAGAGTGGCTTAGATTCAACCACTTGATAATTCAAAGATGTGAGGTCTTCCCCGGTGACTCGGTTCATCCTTATGATTATCGCGATGTCTGCAGAGTGCTACTCTTTCTCAATTCTCATTATCTACTCGCGCCCAAAAGGGTAGGCTTGTATAACCACTTGAGCGCAGTAAATATTACTCTAGAAATAAAGTTTCGGGTGGTGCGTAGTCTTAATTTTTTCATGGTATCGCCAATTTTTTTTTTCTCCTTTTTTTTTTTTTTTTTTTTTATTCATTATTTGAGGAAATCAATTTGTCACAGTCCTTTGTCTTGAGGACAACGATGGAGCAAACAACACGCCCCAAGTTACTCTAAGATAGTCACGATTTGAAAATATTACCATCACTCATGAAGCTAAGGTTTCTTGAATTGAGTGATATACCACCACCCTATCGCTTCAATGGAGTGCCTCAAAATTTCCATACTCTTATCCGAACAAGCCTATTACTGTGTTTGAACATAGGAGTACTTTTTTATTATTATTTTCTCATTTTCATTTCTTTTTTTCTTTCTTCTCTTTTTCTTTTCCTTTTGTTTTGTTTCTCCTCTACTACCTAGAAGATTATGCCTAGAGTTTCAATTTCAAGCAACTCTACATGGTTGACATTTAGAGCTTTTTTGTCCTTGAATATCATCGAAAGAGTAATAATCTCGCTTTGTCTGACAGAGTCCGTGGGGAAGATCACACATCATCGTTATCACGACAACTATCTAATGTCACATCTTGCAATTGATATCTAGTGCCCTACAATGACGAGAAGATATCTATGTGCTTTCAAAAACATTATATGTTTAAGCGAAAATGTCCTTTTATTGAAATAAAAACCAACAAACATGCCCTATCACAAAAGATCTTTGCCACATGGGGACCTTATAGAGTTGATTCCTTGTATTACTTTAGGAAGGTATTTTAATGTAGAGACATTTTCGCTTCTTCAAAGACTATGTAGATTTGCGTCTTATCCGTGGTCTTCCAACGCTTGATCGTTCTTGTGTCGTGGTTCCATCATTGACCAGCTTCTTGATTTCTCTAGTAAAGGTCTACATTTTTCTGGTGGGATGTCCCGATGCCCCCATATGGAATTCGCATGTGCTACTCGAGTCAAAGCTATGGGCATACAGATCGTGCACTCTTCATCGCCTAGGAACAAGATAGTGACCTCTACCAGATGAGGCCAAATGTCCGAGATAGATGTTCCAAACACTTCCAAATTTGCGCTCGTCCGAGGGATTTTCCTTGATGACCCCGATTTGTCAGTCTGTCTCCTTCTTTTATGGCCACGCGAACCCTGGAGATGACATTCATTTACGTCTCCATCCTTATCTATCTTATCTTCGATTCGGTCCTCGACTTAGACCCCAATTTTCCTTCTTTGATCTGCGTATTCTATTCTTTCTCCAATCGTCATGAAATCTTGAATTTGTTTTCGATTTTTCCAACATCATATCAAGAAGGGAGAGGGAAGCGTTGCATGAAATAGGAGTCAACTCTTCTTTCCTTTATAGGGGCTGGACTTGGGTCGCCGTGACATCGCCACCTTAATGCATATTCCTTGAAGCTTTCACTTGGTCTCATTTTCTCATTCTCAAGAAACTCATCGATGTGGTGCTAAATCTAAAGCATATTTGTATTGATCCAAGAAGGCATTAGCGAGGTCACCCCAAGACCTAACTTGGTTTTCGCTCAAACGGTTATACCACACCGCCGCTGGTCCTGTCAAAGCTATCATGGAAATGGTGGATCAACAATTCTTCATTCTTCATGTATCCTTCCATTTTTCTACAAAACATGGTTAAGTGAATCTTCGGGCAGCTGGTTCCGTCATATCATCGCAAAAAACGGGAACCTTGAAATCTGGAGGAATGACCAGATCAGGGACTAGGCAGAGTTCCCTTGTATTGAAAGCATTTATCTTCTCTTTCTTCTTAAGCTCTTTCTCGATTTTTCCTTCTAACTGATCAAGCCTCGAATCTTCAATTCGTTCCATTTTTCGATTAGTTCTGCCATCGAACCCCATGTATTAAATGGTGAAGTGTCATGCGATGATAAAATAATACAAAAATGTTATGCAAATGCAATGCATGAATGCAATAAAACATTGATTCCGCAAGTGATTTGTCCTTATAGAACATCTTTCATTCAGACCAAAAGGTTTCATTACATCCGTATTAGGGTTTTATAGAGATATCGGTGAGCCCCGCACCTAATGTCTTGACCTCATTCAATAGTCCCGTCAGTTTTCCTTCGCGGTCCAATGCCGGATCCATATTCTGGCTTATTGGTGCTGCTGCATCGGCTAAATCTGCTATCTGTTGAGCGACTTGTTGGGCTTGAGTCGTAACCATCTTCATGTCCCGGTCTTTCTCCCGTATTGTTTGCTCACCTTTTTGTAGCTTAACGGTCATTGCCCCAAAGACGGATCTCACCGGGTGCGTAAAGCAATCTCGAGCCTCACTATCTGTTCTTTGAGTACTGCGTTTTCCATTTGGAAGGCTTGTGATTCATTCCTTTCTCGGTGCAGACTTGATTTCGTGGATATCTTCCATGGCTGATCGCTTTCCAACTCATTTTGGATAAAGTCGCGTTGGCCCTCGCCTTCTTCCAGCTTCTTTGATAATGATCGACTTTATTCTTACTATTCTTGCATTTCGCTTCCAAATGTTCAACCGTTCTTTAGCTGAATCATACCATTGACCC
Organism: Hibiscus mutabilis; assembly: GCA_019671005.1. Classification (NCBI taxonomy): domain Eukaryota; kingdom Viridiplantae; phylum Streptophyta; class Magnoliopsida; order Malvales; family Malvaceae; genus Hibiscus; species Hibiscus mutabilis. The sequence goes on from JAGYYJ010001007.1 coordinate 127,103, forward strand.
ACTCTTCCGCGGTGTCACCTGCATCAAACTCTTAAATTCAAAGTGCAGCTTATGATACTCGTCTTGCACATTCTTTGATTTCATGCTAAGATTGTGCCTCTCATGCTCGAGCTGGTCGCGCTTGTGTGCGAATTCATCTTCTGAGACACTTTTATTCTTGGTTCCTAACTTTATCCCGCTTTAAGTGACCTACTTTTGTGTTACCCGAACCTTGGGCCGGGTATTGACCTTCCTTCGACTTTGCCTCTCGGGCAACGGCCGGTCGGGTCAAGAATCGGGTTGTCCGTCGTCGAAATCCAAGATTCCCATTTCGATAAGATCTCGAACTCGTCCTTCGGGCCCTACAATTTTCGGTGTGATGATGACGAATCGCCTATGTGGTAGCTGCACCGACACGATCGTTGTAATCTTTCGGATAAGGAGGTTTTCTTGGCATGCACTTCATTGGTATGATAAGGTTCCTTTCGACAAGCAATGGAAGTAACTCGGTATATCTCATGGGTATAGGATAATGTCTTTTGATGTCATTAGATTCTCGAACTTCCCCGGTTTTGCCTTTGTTCTCGGGTATCTTCCCCAGATATGCTATTTGTCCGCTTCTTGAGATTGATCACGAAGGGATTCGATTTGTCATATTTAACGGTGTTATCTATTTTGGCATTTCGACCATTCTGTTCCGCATTCTCGCTCCCCCGATCAAATCTTTTTCAATTCGACATGCCGCTTGCCTTTCATCATGGTATTCATCCGGTCCATCATCTCGGACATCCGCTTCTTTAGTTCTTGTATTTGTTTATCACTAGGATTGACATCGCCACCGAACTGTTCCGGTGTCCTTGAATGGTTCTTCTTCTACTGTCTCCGGTCTAGTCTCGAGATGAAGTTTTGGAATTGGACCCCTTCCTTCAGTCAAAGAACCTTTGGTCCATCATGAACAATCTTCTATTAAAAGAGAAATCACTGGGAATCAATGCCCCCATCAGAATGTGAATGCAATGGTATGCAAAAACCAAGCAAAAGAACACAAGTCAAGACCGGATAAAATTGATAAATATATAAATAAAATGACAAAATTAAAAGAATAAACACACAAAACAACCCTATTTATCCCGTCTAGAACCTAAGGTTATCCGCATGGCTCTAAATGGGTAGGTTTCTATGTATTCTCTACATGCAGTCTTGTTTCTAGGAGGTACCGAATTGTCCTTGTTGTCCCCCCTACTAAGGGTAGCAAGGCCCCGATCATCACCCATTATAGGCTCATTTCAACCGGGTTCAATTCGTGGGGACCCATTCGCTTATGCCCGCATTTAAGGAACGATATCCTTATTTAAAGCATAAGGTACTCGAGCCCCGAAGGTACTTGCTAGGCCCATACGGGAGAACGATATCTCCACGAAAGCATTAGCGTTTTTCCCTTAAAAGAGACGGGTTTATATGCCATATTTTAAATACGTTAAAATAAACGCGCAATTATGACCGAATATTAATTTAATAATCACTTTAATCCGAACTTCCAATATTAGTAAAGCGGTGATTATTTGAAAAAGCTCGACTCTCATTTGTTTTTTTGAAAAAAACAAAAATTTTCCCAAATGAGTCGCCATCCGTAGCGAAGGTCTTCCGCTACTAAAAAAAAAAAACGATGTTTTTTGAACGGTGTTTTTGATATAAGGCGTTTATTCCGCAGGGTTTACAAAAAACCTCATAAAAATGGAGTCGCCACCGGCCACTTAGGTAGGCCGGACACCATAAAACTAGAGATTCAAAAAGACAAGGTTCGGGAGTCGGTTACGGATGGGGAAGGATTAGCACCCCCACACCGCCCAAAAAATTGGTACTTTAATAGTTACCGCTTTATGAATATTGGATTTTTCGGATTAAAGTGACGATTATTTTAAATTTCGGTCATAATTGCGAATATATTTTTAGTGGTCCCGTTATCCGAGAATAAACGCCCAACCACTATCACTACGCTTGATACTGGCCCCGTTTACGCTCGGATAAAAGGACACCGCATTAACAATTTATATATCATATGCAATCTTAGTGGCAAAAATATGAAACATGGCAAAATATTTAAATGCAATAAATATTGACATATTAACATGAATGATTTTTTAGACTAAAAACATGTATATATATATACATATTATTCTAAATAATAGATAAAAACAACTATCATGTGTCAAAATAACAAGGCAGGAATAAGTACATATATACGAACAAGTATTTCAAAAAAAAGACATACATACTGGTAATAAAATATATTTCAACATATACGGGTCCACATATCGTATAAAAAGGGTAAATTTACTAACATGAGGCCCTAAAAATAAGAAAGCATACACATATATAAAAATACTAAATATGCCATGTACGAATTAACTAAAACATAACATGCTCGATACGGATAACCGGATAAAAAACGAATATCATACTTGACACATATATATACATATAAACATAAAATGAGTCATATACGAGAGACATAAAATAAAATAATATCAACATATACGATTATAATACGAACAATAACATTTACAAAGAAAATAGGACTGAAATGAAAGGAAAATGAAAATCAGTGGTTGAAATTAAAGAGCAATAACATGTAATTTAGGGACGAAATTGAAAAACAAATAAAACCTACAAAGACCAGAGTTGTAATTATACCAAGGGGCAGACTCAAAATGAAAATTTCAAAAACGCGGGGTGATTAGGGGCGTAATTTTACCATTCAGAAGCTAATCAGGTGTAATTTAGTGACTAAATTGTGACTTTTTGGAAACTCAGAGGGACTGGGACTGTAATTATACCATGCGGCAAGACAAAAATGAAAATATTGAAAACGCGGTGGGATTAAGTGTGTAATTTACCCATTTAGCAAAATAAAAACAACTATAAAAGCCCCCTTTTAAGGCCGAAATCAAATTTTTGGCCATTTGCTTCATTTTCTAATTTTTCTGGGTTTTATGTTCTTCGTTTTTTCTCGTTTATTCATATAATACCAGAATCCGCGGTCGGCGCCGTGTTCTCTCCGCCGCCGCCGCTAACTAACCGCGCCGCGTGACTCCAAAATAGACCAAAACAACCCCTTGTCGCCCTCAATATGAATCCTAGGTTGGATTCGGAGGATATGCCTCCATTCGCCCTAGATCTAGGAAATACGAACAAAAAAAAAAAAAAAAGTTTTAAAACCCAAGACAAAACTACTGGGGCTTCCCCTTCCTTGATTCACCATCTCGGCTTTGGGAAAGCCGAAAGGCTTGTCACCGAGGAAGGGAGACCCACGAAAGGCGACGGTAAAACTCCTCTTCTTTTTTTTTCTGTTTTTTTTGTTCATGCATGTAAAGAAAATAAGTAAGGAAAAAGTACCACTGGACTTGCTTTGCCTTTTTTGTATTTCTGAAAAACTTGTTACAAAAGACTTCGTTTTTTGTTCTTACTCCTCCTCCTTTTTTTTTTGTTACAAGATTTCTATATCATATATATCATTGTCTTCTTTGTTGCAAGTTGCATCCTGCTTTTTTTGAGATCCGAACCGAATCGACCATTTTTTTTTGCTTGTTATCTTGGGCATGTTTCAATATCGGCGTTGATGGCGGTGAGGACACTCGCGCCGGTGGGTCAGACACGTTCTCGGCCGTTAGATCAGATCTGATCTAACGGTCGAGATGGCTTGAAGAATGATCGGCCTGGATGAAGCCTCGATTCGATGAGACGGCTCCAGATCTTGCCACGTGGAGCACCGCAGTCGAGGAGTCAGAACGCGTGGATCTTACGCGCGCGTGGGATAATAAAGCGTCCGCGCGTGGACCACACGCGCGCGTGGCACTCGACCGGTCCATACGTGTGGAGTACGCGCCTGGCAGATATTTTTAACCTTCATTGCATCGTGGCCGTTGGATCAGATCTTGATCCAACGGTCCATAGTTACCTGCACATTGTAATTAGATAGGATTCAGATTTGGGCCAAACGGGCTTTGTAATTGGATTTTTGTAATTGGACTCGGACTTTTTACTTGGGTTTAATATATATATTTAATTTTATATTTAGTCATTAATAATTATAATATTTATGTACATGTACATACGAAAATAAATACTTTATATTATACGATCATTAATTAATAATATTCTAGTATACGTACGTATAATCATATGTATAATTAACATGACATCTGCATATGCTTATACCTTAGATACATACGTGACATACATACGCCCCTAATACGTATACGTAGCTTATACATGCACACATCACCTTATATTAGTAACATTCATATATATGCAATATTAACATATTTATAAGTGAAAATGAGTGATTACAAAAGCCAAAGCTTGCAAAATCCATAGATGGTGTACCCCGGTTTCTGACCGTCATAGGCATAAAAGAGTAACTCACTTTGAAATTGCCACATGATTTTCACCGCTTTCCCAGAAAGCCAAAGACTGGAAAATCAAAAGAATGCCCCTGGTTCTAACCGTCTTGACATCAAAATGACATCTCGCTGTGAGACTATTAGAAAATTTTCGCTGCTCCCGTGAAAGTTGAAGACTGGAAAATTAAAAGGATGCCCCGGGTTCTGACCGTCGTGACATTAAAGTGTAACTTGCTTCGAAACTAGCACATGATTTTCACTGCTTCCATGAAAGCCGAAGACTGAAAGATCATACCCTGATTTTTTATCGTCATAGGCATGAAAGGGTATCTCGTCACAAGATTGCCGAAAAGTTTTCGTCGCTTCCATGAAAGGTGAAGACTGAAAACCTTAAAGGATGCCCCAGTTTCTGACCGTCATAGGCATCAAGTCACAAACGTTTGAGTATAAAAATTCTTGAATCTTTGTTGAGAGTTGCTTCTCCCGCTGCGAAGCATAAAAATCTGATCTTCCTCTAATTCTTAAACATCTATCAAGAAAACAGACAAAAAACGTGAATAATACGAGTTAGCGTGCTCCAATATTAGGGATGCCTATCTATATGATGAATGATATGAAACATTTTCATTTTTTGAAACTTTTGGTCCTTGAAAGGTCATCCTCGGATTTCTTCTTCACTTCATTTCCTTACTGCATTCTCTTCAATATTCTTCTTATCAGTTGGGTGTTTATCTCAAATATGTCCCACACCACGCTTTTAATCCAAAGTCATTTTTCATTTTTGCGAACATTCTCCTTTAGTCTATGTAATACTGTAGGTACCCGTACCATTCTTTTGCTCATCATTGCCCCATTCGATCCTGGACTCAACTATTTTCTTGTCATGCACTCTTATTACTGCTCTGGTACTTCTCCCTTTCAATCTTGGGCACAATTGATTTGTCGGCACTAACCTATCACAAGAGTCTTCTTCTATCTTCGACCTTCTGGCGGGCGAATGCCTCAGATTCGTAAACTTTCGATATCCCGTCAATGGTTCAATCTTTATTTCTCTGAATGGGAGAAACTTACTTTGTATCTCAAAACTGTCTGGCATATGTACTCTTGTCATTATTCTCGCTGTAATCTTTGATAAGTTATTTCTCTATGTTAGGCCGATCATTTGTATCCACAACCTTGTATCCTGAAGCTTACTCCTAAAGTAATGCAAGGAAATCTTTTTGCTTAAAATGTCAATTTTCTGATTGTCATCCCAATTAAGTGTGTTCTTTTGGATCGACATATAGGACCTTGAAACCAAAATTATAATAAAAAAGAAACTAGAATAAGAGCTCTGAATATCAAGTGCAGAAAGCGTCCCAGATTTAACCTTTCGGTGATCATTTCAAGCATAGCTTGTGTCTGTGAAGACTTTGAATATTATGGCGATTCGAAGTCGTAAAATTCCCTTAAATAACTCAGTTCATCCCCATGATTACCGCGTTGCTACATAAGACTGCTCCTTCTCAATTATCGCTTTTGCTCCATCCAAGAAAATGGACTTGTTTAACCATTAAAGTGCAAAAATATCATTCTAAGAATAGAATTCTAGGTGCATATGTGTGTTTCCTGTATTTTCTTTATGAACACGCCTATTACCAGGCTTTGAACATGCCTATTACCAGGCTTTAAACATGCCTATTACCATGCTTCAATTATGCCGATTACCAGGCTTTCGAGCAAATGAGTGGTTTTTTCTTTTAATATTTTATTTTTTCCTTCATATTTTGATCCATTAGTGCATAGAAGACTACGCTTAGAATTTCAATTTCAAGCAACTATGTATGGTTAATTTTGGAGCTTTTTCATCATCGAACTTCATCAAAGGGGTAGTAATCTTGCTTTGCTGACCAGAGTCTATTAGGGGAGAAATTAGACTTTATTGTTATCACAATATTCAGTTGATCTCAAAGTCGTATTTTGCAATTGATATCAAGGGACCTACAAAGGTAAGAAGAGATATGCATATACGTACTTTCAAGGCCATTGTATGTTAAGCAAAATACATTCTTCATTGGAATGAAAATTACCAAACATGACATATGCCCTTTATAAAAAGATATTTCTACACTCGGGCTAATGATAGCAAAGTTGATTCGATGCATTGTTTCAAAAGGAAACCTTAACTGTAAAGATGCCATAACAAGTCGTAGTCAAAATATGGGTAAGACAAAAAGTAAAACTTCGGTCTGTCTTGAGCAGAATTTTATTTACTTTTATCCATTCAACACTTATTGCTCTCTTATCTTCTGCTTCCACTGCCTTACCATATCGTGTGTCAGTTTCCCCTCATAAGTCAACTTCACTATTTTTCTGCTTCAAAATCCAACATCCGTTGGTATGGTGCCCTGGTGCCCCCATATGGAAATCACAAACCCTAAACCCTAAACCCAAAATAAGTGTATTAAAAACCCTAAGAGGTCTCTTCCCTTTCATCTTTGGATATTGTCCTTTGGCCAACGTGATCTAGAATCTTCCTTTTTCGACCGTACCTTCTTTCTCTTTGCCTTTGACATCTTGATGGCCTTTGACTCTAATCGGATCATTGGCATGTGACTGGCGTATGTTGATCCTTTGAACTTAGGTCTTCTATCTTCGAAAGCGAGCATGCATTCTTCAAGAAGTTCATAGATCTTGCCCTTGAGAAACACACAATCTTTTGTTGCATGACTAAAGTCACCGCGATGATATTCACATGAAACCCTGACACCATGCATATTAGGATAAGAGTATCGTCTTGGGGATAGCTTTAAGAGTTTGTTTTGAACTAACAGGGGTAATATATCATAATATAACATCGGGATTAATGTCTTTATCCTCTTGCTACTATTTTCAGCATCCTCATTATGCATTTCGACATTCCTTCCCCCTCTTTCCCAAAATTTACCCCTATGGAAAACATCTTTGTTTCCATGTGCCATTGCTCCTTTGAGCTCTTCTATAACTGCTTCGGGTCTCTCAAGTGGGTCCAGAACAACATTCTCTGCAGAAGAATTGTAATCTTGACAATTGCTTACATTTCTAATTTCTTCCGGCACATGCATGCCTGCTTCTTTTATCTTATTCTTTTGCGTGACCTGATCTTTCCCTGATTTTACAGTGCTGATCGTGTTCGGGTAGTTGATCTTTAAAGCTTGATTTGCATACTCAAACTCTAATACCCCTGAATCTAAAAGGCGTTGCACCTTTCGTTTGAAACTGTTATAATTTTTAATAGAATATCCTTAAATACCTGTATGGAAGTCACAGCGGGCATTTTCGTCGTACCATAAAGGAAAATAGGGTTTGATTGGCGTAACATAATACGATCGAATCAGGTCAGCCTTATGTAGCTGAGGATACAACTTTGTATATGATACTGGCAAGGGCGTGAAATAGATTTTTTTTTCTTCTCTTTTCTAGGAGGCTTGAAAAAATAAGGAGGGACTAGACGAACTTCTAGCAACTTTGAAAATGACTCTTGGTAAGTAAGAGGGATATGACTGTATTGAGGGTCTCCAGCTTCTGTTCTTCATTTTGAGAACTGAAAGCATGGTTAGCCGACAATTGAAGAGGTTCTGAAGAGACGGGTACCAAATGTTGACTTTGGGTTAGATGAGGCACTAATTGGGGTAGCCAACATCCTTGCCTCATTGTTGTTTCATGGGTCTTCTCCTTTCTGCGATTTTATCTCATCTGAATCTTTCTTCATTGGCTGGGATAAGATTTTTATGACAGAATTGTGGATTTTATCTAACACCAGATCAGTGGGGCATTCCGAGACTGTGCGAGCTACCTCAAACTGGTTGATAGCAGCTTGTTCTTTTTCAGGTACAATTCCTTCTTCCACGAAGTAAAAACCCCAATTCTCACTGGCATTTTCAATTACTAACTCTGTTGAATGATTTTCTGCCAAACCTTTTCCTTTGATTGCAGTAGTCATCATACTCTTCAGCTCATTAGTTTCTCTCTAAATTCCTCTTAAGATTCTTTCATGTGTATCATCATTTCTCTCTAGATCCTGACTAAATGTCCCTGAATTTCCTCAAGCTTCTCTACTCTAGCCACTAAGTTGTCCATGATTTTGAACTTGTATTGGTGAGATTATTTCCTTGTCTTTTCTGCTACCTCACTCTGAGATGAATATCTTCTCTTCATTAGTGATGTGTTTAATGCAATGAATATATTAATTTAAAAAATGAAAGGTGTAAATAATGCTACAATGAAAGCTTTATTAGAAAACAAAAATAAATGATGCCATTATGCAAGAATTAATGCACATATAGGTGTTGATTCATAAGTAGCTCTTAGAAAGACTTTCATTAGATGAAGAAGTCTGATTAAAAAAACCAAAGATAACGCGTTTACAGATAGCGACTAGCTTCCATCCCTAAGATTTCTATTTCTTGAAGCAGATCTTACACCCGAGATCCCAACTCTGATTCCGGACTGACGCGTGCACCTAGCTCGTGTGCTTCTCTGGCCAAGCCTTGGATGTATCGGGCTACCCCCTGTGCTTACACCATAATGTCTGTCATCGCTCTATGTTGATCTCAGATTAGCTGACCGGCCTGTTGCAACCCATATACTATTCGACGATTATCCTCCTACAAGGCTCCTTCAAAAGGCACAAGCCTCTCCTTGCAGTCACGGAGAACACCATCGAGTTCAGTCACTTTAGCCCTTAACAACTCATTTTCTTCTTGCGCAAGGCTTAGTGCAGCAACGTTGTCTTGGTTGTGATATTCTTGTATAAGTCCTTCCAACTGCAAGATTTGTGCTTCGAATTCCTCATTTTGAGCTTTCAACCCCTAGTTTTGAGCCTGACTGGTGGCCAATTCTTGAGTAACAATTTCTAGCTCCTTCGCCTTTTTGTCTACCTATTTCTAACCAGCTTCATATCTCTGAGCATAGCTATCTGCTCTCTATCTTTCTTTTAGTAGGTTAGCGGTCAATTCTTTGGTGGTGGTTCCCAAACTATTTCTTCGCAGGTTATTTTTCAGTTCCAGCCACTCTTCCCTCAAGTCTTTATGATCAATATCGAGGATTTTTTTTCTGTTTCAGAAGGTCTTTCTCTTGCCGCTCGCGCTTCTCCACATCTACAGAGGCCAGGTAATTTGTTGCTTCTAGGTCAGCGATGCGCTTTTCCAAGGTTCGTACCTCCTTCTGATGGGCTCTCTTAGCCTTTTCCAAGTCTGAAAGAGCATCTTCCATATGTTCTTCCAAGGTTCGGACAACCCCTGGGTTTGCAGGAAAAATGGCATCATTGATCTAGACAAGTCTCCATTGTTCGTATCCCGGAGTGATAGGTGAATTATAAACCTCGACCATGTATATGCGCTTCCAGGAACGGTTCATCTTTTGGACCTTCGTTTTGTAGTCGTCGCCTTCGTGCTCAAAACTGGATGTACTCAAACAGTGGGTGGCAGGAATAAACTGCATCGAACCGTACTATCGTGCCACAAGCAAAAGATAGTATCCGATTCCTCCCCATATTCCAGGCAAGGGTACCCAATCATACTCTCCATAGTGGTAGATGAAATTACTCAGAATTAGCCATGGTACCTTCCATTTGACGGTGTCATCTTGAAGATCTTAGAAACCCGACTTTTGTTGGTCTTCAGTCATAGCCTCAGCCTGGTATTCTTCCAAAAAGATCTTTATAGGAGAGAAAGTAGTGAGGTACATCCGGTGATAATATTTTAGATCCCACAAATGACTTCAAATCCATATCTCTAATAATGGCACGTATCCCAAGAATCCACCTTTTCCTATTTTTCTACATGCATTCAGCGATCGAAATGTCTCTGCTAAAGTAGCTGGTGCCGGATTGATCCCCTTTTTAAGTTTATCAAATAGATCCGTTGTGGCATAGTCTTATATTCCAAGGCTTTTGGAAAGATAACTATCCCATAAATACTAAAAGCAAAAATGTACATTTTCTTTGATGGATCTAGATGTTGATAGATTAAGTCTCGAATGTGTGCCTAAGCTATGCAATCAGTCATTCCTTTCCTCGAGATTTTTTCCATAGATCCACTCTTTGCTCATTCCGGTGACATTAATCAGACTTTCCAGGAAGGATGGCGAGTCCTTGGGCTTGACATATACCTTCCCTTCCTTGATTCCTGGGCAACGAAGAAGGGCAGTATACCCTTCGATAGTTGGGGTCATATCTATCTTTTCGAAAGTGAAATAGTTGTAGCCTGGATTCTAGAACTGCGTTAAGGCTCTAAACATGTACATATCAGTCTGAACGTCAAACAGAAGGGCGATATCGCCGAACTCTCCTTGAAAGGCCTGCTTCATACCCGAGTCCCAACTTTGCCATATCTTAGTTCTTGAATGTCATTTTGCTGGGAAACTATTAACGTGGGCCCATTAATCCCTGATACATATCATGCTTTCAAGCTATCTCCTTTCTCCATCTGTATACTCTCAGACTATCCCCATATCGTAGCATTATCGCTCTTGACATTATAGAACTTCCCTTCCATACCTGAACGCCTTCTAAACTGGACTTCTCCTGAATCAACACCTATGTATGATATGATATGCAATGCAGATGCAGAAAAAATGAAAATAAAACAATAGAGAAAACGGATTAGTAAAATTGAATAATCAAAGAATGAAAGGAATTAAATGATGAAAAATGAAGGAAATAAGCAGTCAAAATATGCAGGAAATATAAACAAACAAAGCATAAACTAAAAAAGGGTTAATCCTACATTAGCAAAGTAACAGCGTGACCAAAGGGTGGGATACTATGGCTCATTATATGCGGTTTGGTTCTAAAGTAAGGGGACCTGAACTGTCGTTGGGACATCGATTTAGGGGAATACGACACTTATACCATACGGAGGTGAAAACCCCACGGAATATAAGGACCGGACTCCAGGAGTACATTACAACACTATACGGAGGTGAAAACCGCACGGAGCGAAGTAATCGCTCCCACTTAAGGGTTCTATCACTAATATATGATGACAGTTTATATCAAACAAAAATTGAAAATTAATTATTAAATTAAATCAAATTTTTATTTTCCTTAATAATTACAACGCGAACCCTGACTAAGGCCTAACTCTTCTTTTGTTTTTTAAACAAAATAAAATCCCCAGCGGAGTCGCCAAGCTGTAGCGACCCTTTTTTCCTTTTTGAAGATAGTGGTTGAAATGTTTTGCGGCATCAAAGGATATGACACCCAGAAACCAGGATGACAATCCCATTAGATTACCTTTAAATTTTTAAAACGAAGGGCGGAGTCACCACCGGCCACTTTTGGTAGGCCGGACACCGAAAAGATAACTGGAGATAGGTTCGGGAGTTGGTTACGAGTGGGGAAGGGTTAGCACCCCCACTATGCCCAAAATTGGTACCTAAGAGTTCGCACTATATTTATTTAAGGAAAATAAAAATTCAATTTAATTTAATAATTAATTTCCAAAAAACGGACAATAGTTTAAATCTGCATTGGTATTCACGACATTCAAAGGAGATGCCACCCGAGGGCCGGGATGACACTCCTAGCAGAAATATCGGAATAATGAGGCATAACACGATAATTATTAAAGAAAAATAAGTAAATAAATAAGTAAATAATGAGTAGAAAGTGAAAAGATAAAAATAGTCAAATCTGTGTGATAAATTCAAAACCGCCTTTGTATCCACGACATTTAGAGGAGATATCACCCGGAGGCCGGGATGACACTCCTAATAGAAATATCGGAATAATGAGGGCAAAAAATTTTGTACAATATTTATGTAAAATAATAAATAATATAAATAATGTGAACATGAAATAATAAAATAAAACAAATGAAATACTACATAATATATATACATAAATACATAAATAATGTTTTATACATATAAAATACTACATAATATGTACACATAGATACTATACTATATATACATAAATACATAAATAATATCTTATATATTACATATGTTACATAAATATCTATACATATATTATACATGATAATATATTATACACCATATATAATAAATACATAAAAGAAGTGCAATAAAAAAGAAATAAATAAAGGACGGGCAATGATTAAATAAATTACAGTAAGCAGGAACTAAATCCGAAATTGTACCATCGAAATATGACCAAGTTGAGTACGACTGAGAGTTTCAGAGGCCAAAATGACAAATATCCCATTAAAACTGATTAAATCTGACTTTTTAGGACCGTTTTGCAAGATTTTCGAAACCATCAGGGACTTCTAAAATAATTTTACCATGGGGCAAGGCAGAAACAAAAACACGCTAAGAGCTGAGAGACCTAGCGAGTAATTTTACCATTTAAAAGATGATTAAATCTGATTTAAGGACTAGATTGCAAAGCTTTAAGAACTTCCAGGGACCGCGGAACGAATTTTCCCAAGGGGAATGGCCAAAACCGAATTGTTCCATTTGTTTTTTTTTTTGCGCGGATCTATTGGGTGGGTCAGGTCAATATCCGGTTATCAATCAAAATAACGTCGTTTTGGGCCGAACTCAGACGCCCCAAAACGATGTCGTTTAATGTCCCTATTTAAGTTCGTTTTTATTCAAAAAAATCATTTTTTACTCAGCTTTATAAAATCAACACCCTTAAATGCTCTAAAATCAGACTTGGCCGGCCTCGGTGTCGGGTGGTCGACGGCAGCAACCCATGGCAGTTCGGCGGCGGAGTGCCGCCGTCGACGGCGGCCGGGGATGCTCAAAAAATCCCCAAAATGTGAGTTTTTTACCCTAAATCCTTATTTACGGTTTATTTTTTTAAATGCCCCAATTGCTTGTAGATCTGGGTTATTTCAATCATTTTTTTAAAAAAAATATGTACTGCTTTTTTTAAAAGGAAAATAAAATAAATGAAAGGCGTTTTACCTTCCTTTGCCTTGATTGTTGTTGTTGGATTGAAACTATTCAAACCACTTTTCGAACTTTTTTTATTTTCAAAATATGTTCGTAACCTATTACAAAGGTTTCAGGTTTACATTTATACTCAGAAAAGATTTACAAGTTGCCTTTTTCTTTATTTTTGATTTAACATCTAATATAATTCTGTTTCTTGCAGATCTGATGAGGACGGCTCGGGTTGGACGGTGGAGCAGGGTGACAGGCTGCCAAACGGTAGAGGTAACCAATAGCATCGCACGTGGCTGTCACGGGGCAATGACGTGCCTCGTGTGGCGGCCATGCGCGGGGAAGTTGGAGGGTTAAGGGCGGCAGTTGCAGGTCAAGTTGTAGGGTTAAGGTTCATTATTTTTTAGGGTAAACGGGTTTTGGGTTTGAACCGGGTCTGGGTTGGATCATGGGTATGTGTATTGGGTTTGGTTAATGTGGGCTTTGTGATGGGTTTGTATTTGACGGGTAAGGTTTATGTAAATATTGGGTCTGGGTTTTAGCATAATAAATGGGTATATTGGATTCAGCTTGGTTAAATACCCAGTCAAAATGGGTTACTACATACATATAGAAACAATTAACATATATGCCTATGACTATACATATATAATATATGAGATATGATCCTCTTACACTATATAAAGCTTAAAAATTTTACACATTTTTTGAACTATTGGATGAAAGTAAATAGATGATTGAAATTAACAGAAGAAAATGTAAAAATTATCATAGGAAAAAAAGAGATAAAGAAATAATCTTAGACATTTATTACTCTCATCCAATGGTCCAATTAAGGTGTAAAAGTAATCGAGTTTTTTATTGTGTAAGTGGATCATAACCCATAATATATATATTACTCTACATAAATAGACCCTTTTTAGGATACTTTTTATAAATATACTTAATGTACTTTTAGGAAAATTATATAATATATTATGATTAAAATTATATATATATATATACACGCGTACAAAAGTAAACTACATTACTTTACATACACACACATTTTTATGCTAAATAATACTATAATATATGTATATATAATTAATAAAAAGGGAAAAGATATTGTACTATATATAGATGTATATATATATTAAGTAACACTAGTACTACTAATAACATTAAAACTATTAATAAATTAAAAATACTTATAATAATAATATAAATAAAAAGCACTAACTAAAATAAAAAGAGAACACAAATCGGAAACCATAATTATAAAGAGAGTTAATCGCATCACTCGTCCCCAAACTATGACATTCATTCTAAATTGTTCACTAAACTTTTAAATATTCTAATTTTATTATTAAAATATAACGTTAATTCTAATTTGATCCCCAATTTCATCCCCAAGTAATAGCCAAAAACAACAAAGGTCCCTGAACGCATAGTGGAATCAGGTGCAATTAAGATCCATTTGGCCAAGGTTGCTTGTTAAGTGTGAAAAGTACTATATTTTACACCCTTTTACTTAGATTATTGTTTAGACTTAGGCTCATTTAGTTGCATTTGTAGTTATTTATGCATAAATTTGTACCTTTTTCATTTATTGGGTTTGGCCTTGCGTTTTACTATTTTTGTGGAGAAATCGCTGTTGTTTTGTTCTTTTTCTGTGCAAGACGAGTTACCGAGCCACTTGCTAAAGGTTGCTATGTCAAGTCGTGATAAATTCATTATCTCCAAGCCTTATCCTGATTGCTTTGGATAATTACCCAAATTTGAATTAAGAACTGTTGAAGATAAAGATGAGAGAATCTTTTGAATTAATCTGGAATTATCTCCTCTTAAATGGGTGATGCACAAATAAAGATAAAAAATAAAGCTTGAATTATTTTCTTATCTTTATAAAAGAGAATAAATTCTGAATTATCTCCATATCTTTAGATAAGGAAATAAACCTAAATTATCCCCTCAAAATCACATCATTTGAAATTCAAATTGAGCTATTCCCTCCTATAAAAGGCTAATCACAAATACAACAAGAGAGGGATCAGAGCTAGAGGGAGATCATGAAGAAGGAGGATCGAATCTTGGAGGAGCTCGTCTCCTCCAGATTTTATTTATTTTTTTGTCTTTTTGATTTACCCGATGTTTGAGTTTTATTCATTGTTGTTTTCTTTTAACCCAGCCATAAACTAGATTCATTGGCTTGGGTTATCGGGTTTTGGTGTGTAAGACGAATGATTGGTTTTGGTTTTTAGTTCTATAAAATTCAGTGTTTATTCATTCTTGATTCTTCATTTCGCTTCAAGGAAATTTGGGAGAGGAACTTGAATGCATTCATTTATTTAGGCTCGGGAGAGCTAGATTCACGAAACGAGTGGATACGATTTCCATTTAAACAACCGTTGGTGGAAGCTAATTCGCCTTAGGAATAAGGAACATATTTTAGCGGCTAAGAAGAGTGAAAAGATCGATGTTGTTCACCCAAGGTTAACGTAGGGATGTATCACCAAGGTTTGCACAATCATCAGTTCTTCGGTTAGGGATAACGCGAAGACATTAAAAAACACTCCGCCGAACATTGAAACGCAATCTACCTGCCACAACAATTTACTTGCCACAACAAATTACTTGTCATAGCAATTTATTTGCCTCAGCAATTACTAGCCACGATAACTCATCCGGCAATCGCACCACAATTCACGATAACCCAACCTATTCTCTCATGTCGATTATCTTTTTCTATTTATTCTATTTACTTAGTTTATTTTACTTGATATTTATCATCATCAATTTATTTCTTTTACAATGCAGTAACTTATGCAAAGTGACCCAAACCAATCTATGTGGAGACGATACTTGATACTTATCACTTTATTACTTGCGACGTGTATACTTGCACCGTTTGCGTTGCACTTAAATCACGCTACAATGCTCCATCTTGTATGGTCTCAAATTCTGGCTTTTATATTGATGATGTAGTACATCTTTATTTCATCAAAAACTTATTTGAAATTTTTTTATATAAAAATATTTTTAAAAATAAAGTTAATATTATTTTAAAAGAGTATTCATAGGCTATAGCATATTTTAAAATTTTGGCACAATAATTTAAATTTAACACTATCTTTTTCAAATTTTAATATTTTAATTTAAATTTTCCATTTCTGTCACCATCGAATATCAAAAGAAGACAAATTTAAAAAAACCAAGAAAAAAAAACAGAGGACAACAAGATTAGAGAAAACTGTTGGAGATACCTGCCTTTCGTTTTGACATACTATTATTTTATGAGGCATATGAAAAGAGTAGAGAAAAGAATCACAAAGGAAAAAAAAAGAAGAGGAAGAGAGCAAGGCAGAGGGAAAGAAGGAAAATAAATGAGATCGAGAGCCAGCAGTCGTTGACCAGTCTAGGGTTGCCGCCGTTGTCAATGATTAAGCTAGAAAGAAAAGCAGGGGTGAGATGTCAAAGTATATGATCTTAGCTTAAGGCTTTGGTTTTGGTTGAATTTTCTCATTCAACGCCCGTTGTCGCCTTTTTTGGTGCTAAACAGGAATAAGTTTGGCGCAAACGCCCGTTTATCCACTATCATTTAGTGTTTATGCACCTATTTTTCGACAGCTGGAAAATTCAGCTTCTGCTAACACTCGTTTGCAGCCTCAACAGCCGTTTTACTCTCCAAAGACAGAGGTAGCCTAAGTGCAAAGTTGTTGGAACTTGGAAGCCTCTATCCTAATTTGACAACAAATTCAGTACACCTGTGGGCCGTGTCCTGTCTTAAATCCTGCTCTCTACGTGGGATCATTGTGTACTTTTTTGCATTTTTGCAGTGGTAGGATTTTGCATCTAAGATGTTATACCGTATATGCAACAATGCAGAATAAAATTTGGACAACAATCGGTTGTGCCTTCTTCATCTGTAAACCTTGCAAACATGGAAAATGTAGCAGTTTCCATAGGAGATGCTACAAGAACATTGCGGCGTAAATACTGGGTCAATACCTTGTCTTAACCGTGTGCTTTTGCACATGGCTTATCATACTCCGATCATTATATTTAAAACTTGTGCAGTGTGCTACAGAACATCAATATTCAAGAGCTGCTTTCTACCACTTTCCAGATTTATTTTTATATGCTGACATCTTATTTTGATCTTTATACGGTAAAGATCCACCTGAAGAAATTACCTGTTCTAGATGTGCTTCAACACTTACTGATTCATTTGACAATTATCTAAATATGGTGTTGGAAAAAATACGATAAAGTAAAAATTTTAATGCATATTTTCTATGGGTAAAGGTGTATATTAGAATAATGATCTCTTACACTCAAAATGAGTGAGAGATGAATGATAAATTGATGCTCAAAGTAAGCTTGTGATTGAGTTAAGGAAAAAGGAAAAACTTATTCCCACATTGATGAGGTACCAAGCTTTAAGATATGTTTATATACAAAATTCTACTTAATTGTTGTTGAATAATATAAGTTGATATGTTATAGGTGACATAAATTTTTGAACTAGTTGGGCCATTTGTGAGCTTGTTAATATTTAACCTATTATGAGATAATTTTTCTTAAATTTGAATATTATTTTTTATAAAATATTCTAAAATTAAAGGAAAAATATATGATAAGATATTATCTTTTAATTCAAAAATCATTGTGGTAATGCTATTTGATAAATAAATTTTATTTTAAATAAAATTCAAATAATTTACAAATTTTATTTCCAATGAATTTTTTACCACTGTATAAACTGTGTAAACCTACTAGGTTAAACATAGGAAAATAACACAGAGAATTTTTAATTGCTTCGTGCTACTGTTGTGCTCATTCTGTTGTTATATCATAGGAGATAGACGTCCAATGTTATTCAAGCACCATAGGAGCAGACGAATCTGTCTTAAGAAAACTACATGTTACACAGGCCTCAACACAAATAAACAGTTTCAATTTACTGTTTTAATAGTTGATTTATATTTTGAATATCTTTGTATTTATTTTTTATGATCTGTTCAATTTAATAATAAATCAATATTTATTTTATTTTTACTGTTTTATTTTATTTTCTTGGATTATTAACGCTTATTTTTCTAACAATTTTAAGATAGACTTCAAATTTAATTTAAGACGAACAGATTATCGTATCTAAAACAATTCTTCATGCGGCAACGAGGTTTACCTTTGTTTATTTGCTTTTAATTTTCATACTATCCTAATGCTGCTAGTGAATAAACTAACAGGTTATGCGTATGAAAAGCCTAATGTTGCTATCCGATATATAAACTGTTGGTTTGGAATTTACTCTCTCTCATGCGTTAATTTCATAAATAAGGAGCAGCATGTTAAAGCCTTTTGTATGGCTTTAAATCGATGGCAACGAGTTATTCGACGTTGGCTATTCGAATGGGAGATGAATTGTGATGGTAAATCTCCGACTTGTCTGTTTTCAGAATATATTATTAAGATAAATATTTAAATTATGTTATTATTATGGCATGTATTATTAAAGTAATAATTTTGGCATTTAATATGAAATATTAATATGGCATGAATTTGGAATATTATGCGTTTCCTACTAATAATTTTCTTTTGATAAACTTATAGAGACGAACAGGATACTCAGACGAATCTTGATTTGTTTAGAAACTAAGATCTTGTAAACAATTTGTTTTAGGATTTAATTCTTACCGTTCCAAAGGAGAAATTATATCATAGGTCATTCCCGCCACGTCATTCATGGGACCAACCAATAATAATCACTCATCTCATTATTTTTCCATGTTATATTTTTACCAAGTGAAGATTCACTTGGTAAAAATTGTTTTTAAAATTAATTTACAGTAAATATGAGTGAAGATTCACTTGGTAAAAAATATGACATGAAAAAAAAAATAATGAGATTAGTGATTTTTATTAGTTGGTCTCATGGATGACGTGGCGGGAATGACCCATGATATAATTTCTCCGTTCCAACGGGTTTACTAGACCTTCTTTCCAAACAAGAATCAACGACACCTTTATCAGTTTATAACATGAGATCTCGTAAACAATTCGTTTCAAGATTTAATTCATGTCGTTTTAATGGGTTTACTTGATCTCTTTCTCAAACAATAGACAATCTAAATAATTCTGGTTTATTCAAATTTTATTGTGGACAAATATGTTTTAACAGAAATTGTCATCAAAAGTAACATTGGTTACTATTCTGTTCAATAGAATCTAGAGTGTTGATTTCGAGCAAGGTCTCGAATCAAAGCATAGAAGAACTTTGTTTTCTACGTCAAAAATACATTCTTAATGTATAGTCTGATGCACGTTATAAGGTGTACATTATTTTAAAATGGCTAAAGAATTGTGAGGGTCATTGGACCGTAAGTACAAGATAGAAGATGTTAGTGCTAAGAAATTTTTAGTTACCAAATTCTTAATTTTGTGATGACTGATTCCAAATTACTGTGAATTAAAGACAGTGACTTTAACTGATCACTCACTGTATTCTCGCAAAAGGAATAGTTAAAAGTGAATCCGTTCAGGCGTTAGTTATTTGAAAAGCTAACCCCTGTTTGGAACGACTTTAAAAACTTCCTTAAGAATAAGAGAATGAGACTCATAAACAATGATTGAAAAACAATATGAAAGTGCATGTTTAGGATTAGTTCTTTGAAAGACTTGATATTTAAGCGTGTCTAGTGCACCACCTCTATTTTCATAAGTTACTATACAATGTGAACTTTTGTTTCAGGTTTTTAGTTTATTAAATTACTGGCGTCTAACAAAAGTTAAAAATTATGTTTCTGTTTCTAGTTTTAGTCTTTGGCTAAATTTCTGACGTTTAACAGATTCATAATCTTCTATTTATGGTTTGTAACTATGCGACACAATAAAAAAACTAGTAATATTTGTTAAAAAGAATTTTAAAACGTGGTAACAAAAGATATTGCATATTTGACCATAATAAACTTGATCAAAGATTTGAAGGATTATCCTCCTATTATCATAGAGGATAAGGTAAAAGTTGTTACCACCTTCAAATGTTGTTAAGGCGAATATTGATATGACAAATATTACCAGAAGAAATGTAGTGAAAGTCATAAAAGACTTCAAAGAAAACAAATTGTAGACACAGTCTTATCTGATATCAAAAGGGTTGTATGTTCAAGAAACAAATTTTATGAAAAATGCTTCAATTGTCATAAGATGAGGAGAAGCTCTATATGAGTAACGTTGGTATTATAATGTGCCTAACATGTAGGGAAAACGGTTATACCAACTAATTACCTTTTAATAAGGTTCCCCTTAATTAACAAGATAAGACACTATATGAGTGATGGAAAAGAATAAACCCTTCTTACAAAAACTAAAAAATGTGGGATGTCTTACAATTACTTAATAAAAAATTATACGTTCTAAATGTGCTTCAACACTTGCTGATTCATTTGACAATTATCTAAATATGGTTCCCAAAGACATGTTCTGAATGGAATCTGATACTTGGCTTTGGAACATTGCAATGGGAATCAGTGGAGATGCAGTTGAGGAATGCCTTCTCCTTGAAACTCATGTTCTGAAAAGACAGTTCCTGCTGTAAGAGTAAAACGGGTCAAATTAATGTCATTCCCGTTAGCCTTCTCCTTCCGTAATGTTTGTGAACCAAACACAATAATTTTATACCAGAATCTATAATCATGTTATGTCATTTTAGATTCAATCAATACCGGAAATTTTAAATTTAAACGAACATAAATCACATAATGTAAAAACAAAATTATTTATTTTATTAAATAATTTAACTTATTTAAACTTCATCAAAAGAGTTGAAACAAGTCAAAAAATTTAATAATTAGAAGTTAAATTTAAAAAAAAAATCCAATTAAATCAAGATTTGAGTCTCGAATATTTTTAAACAAAGATGAATTAACATTCATTAACAAAATACAAATACAACCAAAACACAAACAATCAAGCAACAATTGGTCACACTCAATTCGGGAAACAGAATCGGCAAAACAAAATGGGGAAACAATGTAACACCCCCTTCCCGGTCTAGTAGGAAATTGAGTTAGAGATACTATCGGTGAACGATAACGGTAATCGGTACAGTAATTCTGATGATTCAATGACAATTTGATGATACGATGCAATGATTCAATATTACTATACAGTGAAACAATGATCTTAAATTAGTTCGATACAATATTTATCTTTTTAGGGACAAAACTATAACTTTTATAAGTTTAGGGACTAATCAATAATTGTTATAAAATAGAGGTCCTTTTTAGAAATTAAACTTACCAATATGAAATTCAACTTATAAACATTGAGCATGTAAATTTTTCATCCCATTTAGAGGTCTTTTACCTAGTCAATTAAGTCATTTAATAAACAGTGACCATTTCGTGATTTATCAGACTCGTTCCCATAGCTTTTAACTGATATACATGTATCGATATCGGTACTCAATAGGCCGTACTGATACACCATGCCTGATTCGAATGTTACCAAATTCCAGTGACTGATATGCGTACCGATACGCATAGACCAGTATCGATACACCCCATAATAATATCAATTTTGTTTCTTTCGAACTTAAATTGGGTATCAATACTGGCTTAGCCGTACCGATATTGGTGCCCTAATTCCCAAATTGAGGTAAATTGGGTATCAGTACTCAAACGTCCGTATCAATACCCTACTACAGTAAAATTTCAGTGTCAAAAATTTGTACCGATACGCCCAAAATCGTACCGGTACGTCTTGTTGACCATCATTGACCTAATTCAAAAGTGCATACTTGTACGATACGCCTTCACCCGTATCGGTACGACATGATCTACAACGACAAATTATGTATGGTTTTTATCTATTTTAGCCTATCAAATCATATCCAATTTTTATTAAACTTTACCAGCAACCTTGTTTAGTCTCAACCTATTAACATGTAAAATTTCAAGGCTAAACGGGTCTGTTTATCATGTTTTCACCTTTTAGAGCCAAGTAAGCATATTTTACCAAAATTTTTCAATATACTCATAGGTCCATTTTACCTAAAACTTAAGCACACACATAACTATTACTTATACATATCAAAATGGATCATTTATGCGTGCTTAGACCCTATGTCACCATTTTAGGAGTTCATGGTTAAAAGGAACATTACACAGCCTTGTAGTGTGACTTGCAAAACTTGATTCTTTCCCGATCCTCGAAGCTTATATTCTTTAACCTGAAATGCATGGAAATGAGATGCATTAGGCTTATTTAGCCTAGTGAGGTAGTCAACAACAATGTTATGAACAATACACTGAATGCCAATAAAATAATATCAATGATAGTATTTCAATGTATATAGCATCTCAAATCATGCTTAACAATAATTTCAACAACTTTAAACCTTGGATAGATATGAGATAATGGATACGCAAATTTCCAACCAACATCACCAAATCAATGAGTGGTCAAAATCCCGCCTACATTGCCAAATGACCAATATCACACACATCCCGCCAATATTGCCAAATAAAGCCTTAGCTCAAGGACCGTAGTCCATTTCGTACCAATGAGCTCATGAATTCTATGGCATGCTACTTGTATCCAATGTTTATTCGTATTCAAGGTCCTATGATTGAGCCAATAACAATATCGAGGACAATGTTAATATCAATGTTTCAATAGCCTTGTTCCATAATCAATATAGCCTTGTTCAATAATCAAGGATATCAATGACAATTAAATGATTTGATAGCCAATGTTTCAATGCAATACACTTACCGATGCTTACCAATAATACCTCATATGAGGTTTCAATGCAATCAACTTTCTGGGCATGTTATCTATTCAATAAGCAATGGAAATAGAATCGGGAAGGCACCTAGCCAATCCCGAGACTTTGACTACACTCACTGATACTCCTGAAGCTTTCAAGGCTCTTGGATGACTATTCCCTTATTTCGTTGCTTGTCGAATTCTAATGGATTAGGCGACTCTTAACCGTAAACCTGTTGAGATATTCAAAACAATATGAAACAATGGTTACAATGATTTTTATGGTTTCAATAGCAATAATTAAATCCATAGAAAATTTCTAGCTATGAAAATAATAGGATTTTAATTTTGTATTTCATGGTTAGTCAATAAAGTTTGGATGATCTTGTAACTTAGATTTCACCATGAATTAGTCATGAAAATCAATAAGGGGTTTACCTTGTTAGATCGATAGGAACGATATGTAATTGAAAAATCGAATAAGTCTTAAGCTTGGTATGATCAATAATGGAGGTTCTTGCTTGGTAGGGGAAGGGGAGGTGTTTGCTTGGGTAAAAGATGAAGATGGCTTATATTTTTAATAACCGATAGCTTTTCTTCCTTCATCTTTTGTTATTTTAAATTTTCAATTTGGCCTTTCCTTCACATGAAGGAATCCATTGTCCTTGTCCACGTAGGTGGTGACAAGGCTTGGAGAGGGGCTAATCGCAAGATTAGTCCTTCAACTTTTCATTCTTTATACTTTTGTCCCAATAGTTTCAATTTTTACAATGTAGTCACTAAGCTATGTTTCAATGTTTTCAATATGATCCTTAATCAATAACAATGCTTAATTAGGGTTCAATACTTTGACATTTGACTACTTGGTCAAAGGTCAATGCAATGATTTGACTTTCTGAAGTTGAATTTTTTATCATCGAAAACCAATTTCGACTAGACCGATTTTTAGGGTATTACAAACAAAAACACAAAAAAGACAGTATCAAAACACCAGAACCCCACCAAAGAAGGGGAAACGATAGAGACAAACAAAAAACACAACCATCAACCGAAATCGAGAAAGCACAAAGCCAACAAATAAGGGATTCCAAGCTACATGTTATTTCGGGGATCACCAGAAGATAGAAACGAGCTGGGTAATGCAGAGAGACGAGTCAACATAGTCATTGCGTACAAGATTAAAAGATCAATGATATCTAAGGACCAAATGAAGGTGAGCCAGAGAACCAAACTATCGAACTATCATCGACGAAAATAGAAAGAAAGCGACGACAAAAAAACCTACCTTTTTTTGAAACCTACAAGAAAACGGAAAAAAATAATATCCAAATAAAAAACTTAATATCAAAATAATACATAAACTATCATATTTTTTTAGGTAGCTAAACTTTTGAGCCACCATTAACCACCGTCGAGAAAAGACACATCAACGGGCAATGGTGTTTTGTTTTAGGTAATTTTCCGCTAAAAATGTAGAAGACATATGTAAATGCGCAGCCAAAGAAAAGTGAACAAAAAGGTCAAAGTGAGACAGGTAAATTTTGAATGAGTTGCCTTTAATTTGACCCCTTTTACTCTCCTAAGGCTAAGATCACCCACACTGTATCCTTTCCCTGTTTCTGTTGACTCGCTCTTTCCACGACTCTGCCACCTCTGACCTTTACCAATTTTGTATTTGCTGGCTTCTTATTCAGTCTCTCATGGACCCTGGTTGCTCCCCCCCTCCCCCCTCATCTTCTTCTTCTGATCTGATTTCCCCTTTTTTTCCGGCTTCTTTTTGCCTCAATGGATCGGATTCTTTTAGGAGTTGGCTCAGCGATTATAAGCTTCTTTTTAGTATCTCTAATCTTAACTTGCATCATACTAATTTGCAATTCAACCAAAAAACCCACCGGCCCCAATCCTCCTCAAACCCGCTCCTTAAACCGAACCCGACCCACCCCTAACCCCGCCGCTCTCATCGCATGCGACAGCGCCGCCTTCGATCCCTCCATCACCCATCTCGACATGGAGGAACTCGCCGCCGCCACCAATAACTTCTCCTCCGATCTAATCATCGGCGAGGGCAGCTTCGGCTACGTTTACAAAGCCACTCTCTCCAACGGAGTCACCGTAGCTATTAAAAAGCTCGACCCCGATGCCTTTCAGGGCTTCCGAGAGTTCCGAGCTGAGATGGAAACACTAGGTATGCTTCGGCACGACAACATCGTTAAGATCCTCGGGTTTTGCTCGTCGGGTCTCGATCGAGTCTTGATTTATGAGTTCATCGAGCGAGGGAGCCTCGACCAATTGATGTACGATGAAGGTCAAGAAAACTCGGCTGACGGGTTACTGTGCTGGTGTACGAGGAAGAAGATAGTTCGCGGGATAGCTAATGGGCTGGCTTATTTGCACGGGCTCGATACGCCCATCATCCATAGAGATATTAAGGCCAGCAATGTGTTGTTAGATCAAAATTTCAATGCCCATATTTCTGATTTCGGCCTGGCTCGGCAAATCCAAGAGGCCCGTTCACACGTTTCCACGCAGGTCGCCGGTACGATGGGTTACATGCCGCCGGAGTACCGTGAGGGGAACACGGCGGCGACGGTTGCGGGGGATGTTTATAGCTTCGGAATATTGATGATCGAGATCGCCACCCAACACCGCCCCAGTTGGCCGGTGAAGTTGGATGGGGAATCTATGGGACTAGTGGAATGGACTCGGAAAATGGTGGCTCAAAACCAAGAAATAGAAATGGTATATGAAACGATCCGAAGGGATGGATTAATTGAAGAGGAGGTGAAGGAGTATTTTCGAATTGCTTGTATGTGTTGTAGCGAGGGATCTAAAAAAGAAAGGCCCGCCATGAAAGAGGTTGTTGAGCTTTTGAATCAAATTCCCACATGAATTTGCGCTTGGAAAATGATGCTTTGATGGTAAATTTCTCTTCTTCTTCTTCTTCATAAGAATGTTGTATGATTTTGTTCTTGTGACCATATCTTTAATCATGTGAATTATGTAAATAGCTTATGATCATTTAGGTAAACGACCAAAGCCTTTATGAATAATTTTGAATTCATGTTTGTAATTCAGCATTCTTCCAAGAGTAGAATACCTAAATAAATTAGTTGGACAGTTTGATGAGGGCCGAGTTGATTTATAAAATGTGTATTGAGCGGCCAATATATATTAGTTGGTGCAATTCAACAAATTGTTGCATCGAAGATGGGATTGGAAGTGCGGATATATATTTTTTTGAACAATTCCTACTTAAACGAGAGGATGTCCGAGTGAAGCATATTTATAGAATAGGAAATCGTGTTGCAAACATTGTTTGGAATTGGATTGAATTTATTTGGTGATCCACCGGATGAAACCATCCGAATTCTCTAGAGTGGTTATAATCTAAGCTGGTTTCTGTCTTGCCTCTCTTTTATATTTTTGCTTGTATAATTTTTTATGGCTTAATGTACAATTTGGCCCTTAACGTTTACCACTTTTTTATTTTGGTATCTAATGTATTTTTTGGATTCATGTGCCCCTGACGTTACCCAAATTATTCCAAAAATCTAATGCCATTAAAACAAAAAAAATTGACCAATCATATTACGCCACATCAACCTCTTTACCTATTTTTATTTTTAAAATAAAATAAGACATTAATAAATATTAAAATATTTTTTAATATTAAAACTCACCGTCACTTAGGGGTGTGTACTTCGGATATTCAATCCGAAATTTTTAGAATAATAATTTAGCGATCCGTATTCGATTGAAAAAAATGGCATATCCAAATATCTTAATATATTATTTGATTTAAGTATTTTTTAATTTAGTTGTCCTATCATGAAAATTTTAATTTTTCATATATAACAAGTAAAAATATCAAATACAACAAGATTTATATTTATAAAAAAAATGAATTTTCAAATTTTGAATAATTTGATATCCGATTTGAATGTGAAATAACTATTCGTATGCGATTCAAAATTTTTAAATATCCGGTCTAAATTATCTGAAAAATAAAAAACGGACGAATATATAAAATTTCAGATCGGATCAATCGGGTGAGATTTTTTTCACACCCCTACCGCTACCTCCCTCCTTCCTCATTCAGAATCTATTGATAAAATGCCACCCTCCTTTCACCACCACCTTTCCCAAAGATGGAGTTAAAATCAAACATTAAAAGAGTTTAATGTTTATTAAGTTTTTAAATCTATAAATTGAGAGGAACAAAAATTTTATTTTACTATTATTTTAAATTAAAAGGAATTTTAAATATAATTATACAAAAAAAATTGGAAAGGGCTCTCGCTCTTCTCATACTAAACATGACTTCGACCCTGACCCTCTCTTACTCTCCTCCTACCACTATCTCTCCCCCAAGTTTAAAAAAATTGTCATAAGGGGCATACATAAACCGTTTTCGATGTATTCATTGAGTGCTAAAATATAAAAACATACTTCTGAACTATACCCACCACCCGAAAGGAACGGAACCATTCATAGAACACAGTGAGAGGGCCTGAAAATGGATTTGACCGCGGGAATTGTTAGGTTTGGGGGGGGAGGGGGGGGGGGGGGTTAGTCAAATTTGGAGCCATTTTCATAGAGTGATTTTACATGTAGCAAATCTATAAATCTAATTCTAAATGATACAAATTGGATAATAATAAATCAGCAAAAGCATGGAAATAGATTAACAAAAGTACCTGAAATTGGGTTTAGTCACTGGAACTTCAAATCTGAAACAGATTTTGAAAATCGAAAATTATTTTTAGAACCATGCCATAAAACCATGTATTTAGCAGCAGGAGGACGAGGAGGAGAAAGGAAGAAGAAGATGGCAATTCTGATTTGGCGTAAATAGATCGGGGTAATTTGAGATATATATTTATTTTATTTTTAATATTATTTTTTAAATTTCATCAGAAAATTATAAAATAAATAAGGGTGATGTGGCGCTATATGATTGGTCAAGAGAAATTTTTTAACGATGTTAGGTTTTTAGGATAATTTAAATAACACTTCAAACTTTAGGGGCATAAAAACCTGAAAAAATATATTAGTACCAAGTTAAAAAAATGGTAAATATTAGGGAGTAATTTGTGCATTAAAGCTTTTTATATTTAATTTAAATTGTCCAAATCGAGTAGGTTTGAATATATAAATCACTCATTCAAAACTTATTTGTGCATTAAGCTCCTATAAATTGAAATTTTCTGATTAGATTAAGTATTATAAATAAAATGGAGCGAAATGTGGGGGGATACTATCAAATTCATTGTTGTTTTATGGTTTGCACACTCCACTTATTTTGTTCCACTCTACTATGGATTATTAATATTTAAAATCATCATTGCCGTCGATTTAAATACTTTTAAAAATTAAAGACTTAAAAAATAATATTTAAAAGAACTCGTTAAGAACATATGACAAGTTCTCTCTTCATTTTAGCAAATGTCTTAGTTTGCTAAATAAACTCTAACATGACCTATATTCTTAAGATTTTTTAGACTTAACACACTTGCATGAAGCTCGAGATTTAAACTGATTTATCCGATGAGACACGATATAAATTTGATCATGATAGTTCAAATTTGATTCAAACTCGAAACAAACCAGATCTAACTAAAAATGACACAAATTTTAGCTGAACCAAAAACAACCCATATTTAATTTGACTTGAACCAAAAACAACTAGAACCGAAAAATAACCCTTAATTTACCCAAGTAGAGTCGAAGTGAACGAATAATTTATTTTTATTATTATCAATTTTTTAATAATACTATAAATAGTAAATATGTATGTTTTATTCTTTTTTTTTGTATTATATTACTGATTAACAACCATATTTCGTAATAATTTAATAGTTTAATGTCATATTTTTTTTCTTTAAAAGATCATATTCATATTTGATTTGATAATTTTTATTCTTTAAAAAATATTAAATATAAATTATAAAATAAAGTTACTCGCAACTCAAATTTTTATTTATGTGGTTAACTTTTATATAACTATAACCTAGATTGAACCCAAACAGAAGATAACCCAAATCGAAAATCAATTTAATTCAAAATGAATCCACCCGGACCGACGAGATTACCGCTTCTAATATTTTCCCATCCCATTATTTCCCGAAAGAAGTAACCCCCCCCCCCCCTCTTGGCCTCGCCCTTTAAATGTAACCAATTTAGGCAGAAACAATACCAGCTGATATAATACTACTCCAAGTCCAACTGTATTTGAATCGTGTTCCTGCCCGAATGCTGGCCTCTTGTGGTTCCGACCGGAGCCAAGCATGATCACTAAGAGAAGGATCTGCTATTGCCACGGCCCCTGGAACCGAAACTTCGATTCCTCAATGACTCCCTTACACTATTCCATCTACTAGATCTAGAGGCCGTTGAATCACCCTGCAAGAAGACATAATCCTTTAGTAAGCTTTCACTGGAGGATTCCTGAGCCAACGGTTCAGATCCAGAGTGGTCTATCACTATATCTATTCCTCCCGAGGGGGTTGCTTCATTCTCAGTCCCTTGTGCGAGACACTCTACCGTAGGAATATCCTCTTGGGGTGCCATGTAATTCCAATAACACAGGTGTGATGCGACTGTAAAGAAAGCCAAGGAGCCTATACTTAGGATGGCCAGCATCATAAAATATCTATCCAGATGACTTGTGGCACTAGTGTCACCAAACCATCCTCTGAAAACAAATATACTTCCTATACTTACAATTTTACCCAATCCCATCACGATTTCATTGAATGTTAACTCGTACAATCTCATAGATTTCGGGACCAAGTTATAGAAAGACCCCTCCATCCCTTCTTCAACAAGTCCACCCATGATTCCCAATAGTAGAAACTGAGGAATCAGCCACGCGATATTCATCGGAATCGACTCATTCTGGCTGTCGGAGATTCCATGCTCATTGATTAACTTCAATCTGCGAACCTCAACCTGCCGAGCAGTTATGCAACACAAAAACGAAACAAGCATTCCGATAGCAATTCTTACAACGAAAGCACGCTTTGGTTGGTTTTCTTTCTGAAACTTTGAGGTTATAATAAAATCCACCAACTGACAAGTTACGAAGCTCGTTAAGGACTGGAGAGCAGAGAAAAAAGTTAGAGGAATTCTGAAACCCCTGCCGATTTGATCTTCCAGATTGTCACTTTGCTCAAAGAAGAAAGTGGACCCTGCTGACTCCACCAGACAGTAGATGAGGAATGTTATCCAAAGAGGGACCAATCTTAAGAGACTCCACCAGTTCTTCTGTGATCTAGTATTGCTTTGAGGAGGTTCTTTGTTATAACATCTGAATCTGATGCCTAGAAAAAAAATCAAAGAAGCCACTCCCGTTATTATAGTTGAAATGCTGACAGTTAGCTTCATTGACAAGCGGCTTGATATTATAGTAGGAACCAGGGCACCAAGAAACCAAGGAGTACGCCACCAAAACCGTTGCCGAGCCTCCGCCCTTTTGGACTCCTGGTTCTCATCTTCCGTTCCCGAGTTCTGGCTCGGACCAAATTGGTCTCTTAGAAATGCTTTCAGAGTTGGACTTCGCCCACCCTTCCCCAGGGTTAGCAGTAGCAGTGCCAGGTGAAATACTCCACTGCTGCCAGAGTGAAAACATAATATCACTAATCCCTGTATAAATAACAGTTGTATCAAATTAGTTCCTTCTTCCTTGGTCTTAATCCTATGACAGTTCAATAGCTGGTGAAATAAACTTTTTCAGTCCTCACTTACAGTGAAGAAAGCTGCAGTGGTGTAACCAACGACATTGAATCGACCTAACCGTTCGTCGGCGACATACGCGAGGATAAGTGCAACGAGGATTGATACACCTTGTTGGGCATTGACAATGGCTGCTGCTTTGGGGAGATGGTAACTTTCCCAACTACTAGTGATGAATGACATCAACAAACTAAAAAACGCTTCTTCTACAAACGCATGACTGAAAACTAAACCTGTACATGCAATAATCTCGTGCATGAAACTTATGAAATCATCGAATTTTTTTTAGCAAAGCAGAATTTTGTTATTGATATTATTTCCACTAAGAAGTGGATAACAAAAACCCAAACAAGAGACAAGACCCCCACATCTATGACAAAAACATAAAGCATCACCTAACAGAAAAAGACCAAAAAAACGAAGTCAACACCTCACATCTCAGCCACAACACTAAAACATATCCAGAACTTGGAACAAACAACACAAAAGTCCTAAAAAGAACAGAAATACAAACATGGACAATCACCCTGGGAAAGGCTAGATCGTGCATACAGTAGTCCCTAACAACTATATAAAGCTATAAACAATCACCAGCGAGAAAGCCTCTGCTGCGAACCAAAATGCATGAAAAATCCAAAAGCACTGCTCGTCCGCAAACGCAAAATGATTACACACGACAATAGCCACAAAACACAAGATTTAGTAACGAACAGCGACTCCATTCTCCCATCCGTATAATCTCCCTCGGACGAAATCACCCCCACAACAAACGACCCTCATCACAACCCCTAACTGCTCACAACCCCTTGTTAAGTACTGATTGTTAAGTTTTCTAAGTTACTACTGATTTCAGGAGTAAACTTAAACAGCTAAGCTAACATTACCTGAGATAAATAAAGCAGCTTTGGAGAAACAAATGTTATAAGACGCCCAGTTGGATACTGCTTCCCTCATCTCCCCAAACATTTTGATGAACCCCGTCTTTCTTTCTTTCTTTGAAATAAAAATCTCAACAACAATATTGCTGCAATTTACCCAAATTAAATGCTTCCACTGTGTATTGTTTATGATTAATATAATCGGTTTTATATAGATTTTAATTTTTTATATTAATACAACTAATATAAAAAATAAAAGATACATTCTCTCAAATATGTACATGGTAAAATACATTAGAGGTCACTTAGTTATAGGTTTAGTAATAAACATGTCACTCTTCTTCTAAAAGTAACAATTGAGTCACTCAATTATAGGTTTAGTAACAAACATGCCAATTTTCTTTTAAAAGTATCAATTCAGTCACTCAACTATATGTTTATGAACAAACAAGTCATTTAATTAAAATTTTGTTACAAACGAGTCACTATGTCATCAAAATTGAAACAAGGGCTTGGTATAATCACAATTTTAGTCCTTGAAACTCATGCATTCTATTAAGGGTAAATTACGTAAATCATTATTGAACTTTACTCTCAAAAAGTTAACAAAAGAGCGACAAAAATGTTTAATGTTTAAACTTCAGTGAATAAATTGAACGTTTTGAAACTTCAGTGACCAAACTAGATTTGAGAGTAAAGTTTAGTGATGATTTACGTATTTTACCCTTTTATTAATTTGGTCATAATTGGAACTTACCGCACTCCATGTTATTGTCCATATTTAAAATTTTCAACACTGCACCATCCTGACATACCCTCAGACCACTTACCACACTCCATGTTATTGTCCATCAGTCTGATAATCAACATAAGTGATAGCTCGACAGACAGAGTCACTTCATTATTGGACAACTGGCAGCTTAATAGAATAGACTCATTACGACCTTAACATTGTATTTTAGTAGGCACAATCACTTCACTAATGAAATTTTCAAATATGAATGGTTAAGTTTATTGAATTATTTCGAATTAAGACCTAATTAATATAATGCATAAATTCCACGGGACCAAAATTGTTATTATACCAAGCCCTTATTTCAATTTTAATGACAAAGTAACTTGCTTGTCATAAATTTTTAATTGAGTGATATGTTTTTTTCTAAACTTATAACTGAGTGATTGAATTGCTACTTTTAAAAAAAAGTGATATTTTGTTCCTAAACCTATAGTTGAGTGACTAAACTGTTACTTTTAGAAAAAGAGTAGCATGTTTCTTACTAAGCATATAACTAAGTGACTTGTGTGTATATATATATATATAAGATAAATCAATCATCTACATAGACGGGGGAGGGGGGGGGGGGGCTGACCTGAAGTCATTAAACCGAGTGAACCGCGTCAAAACCCTAGTTAGTTCAACGATTCCCTTTTGTTCAACGGTTTCTAGCATATTGCTTCTTTGAGGTTTGGAGTGCGGACACGTCAATTCAAACAACGGTTTCTAGGATATTGCTTCTTTAAGATTTTATAAGTCGGCAAGTTCGCCACGCATAATGATATCTTCTTTCGATCTTTTCTTTTCTACCTCCGTTTGGGCAATGTATTGTTCCCCACGGCCACGTATAATGATATCTTCCAAGTAAATACTCATTTGTAAGGGAGTTTTTTGGTTGGATCAATCGACATCATGTTACAATACCAATGTGCAGGAAGCTAAAAAGATACAACAGTTTCACTGTTAATCCTGGCAGGGTTTGAATTTGATGAACTCGTCTATTAAACGAATGCAAGAGGAGCACAAACTGAGTTTATTACATGGCATATTCCTTAGATATAGATTTTAGGACAAACATACTGTGAATCGAAAGGTCCAAATCTGTTACAGCGTGCAAACAAACTAGTAAAGTGAATCTTAAAATTTGGAGATGAAGATTTTCCAGGCATGGAGTCCATGAATACTTCTATTCTATGAAATGTTCTCTCAACATCAAGCAATGTCCTCTTATCTTATAAGCTATACTTTTTTTTTAACAATTTCTACCTAGAGGAAAGAAAATTTGCTCCTACTGAATCTTGAACCCACAACTTGGAAGAAGGAGAAGATGTCAACTTAGAGCTTTAACCACACGCTCTAGAAATTGTTGACGTCTCATAAGTTATACCTATTCTGCTAAACTTATTAACAGATTTATAAGGCACCATATCACAAAATGGCATATATCATATCCATCAATGCAATAGCTGTTCACTCAATTCTTAATCAAAACAAACCAAAATCATTCCATTTACCTCCCATTACCAATCTCATTCTTCCAAGGAACCCAAATAAAAGTTTATAAAACCCTATTTTTTTCTATTTTTCTTCATTTTTTCCTTTTTTATTCTTTTTTTTACTTTTTTTTATTTTCTGTCAAGTTATTTAGATTTTGGCCACCACATTTACCATCGCTGACCGCCTTGTCGGCGGGTGATAAGTCTTAATTTTTTTTTTACAAATTCATTTTGTCATCTGAACACGAATACGATGTCCGTTTAATCGGAAAACACACAAACTTCACAAACCTAGCGTTATTGTTTGATTTTTTGTTTTCTGATCTTCGTTGTTGTATAGAGCTCGAACGAAAAAATGTTGTGCATTTTGGATCATGTTCCAAAATAACTTATCAAGTTAAGGGATAACAATAGAGGAGACAATTGTTTTTTTTTGGGGGGGAGGGGGGTTCTCTAATCTCTACCTTTTCAATCCATTCAGCTTCAATTTTTCATTGTGCATTTTGGATACACCTGAAACATTCTCGACTTAATTTCCTTTCTGGCAAGAAAAATACCCTCACAGAATCTACTACCAAAGGTTTTGATGAATGGTTCAGGTGTGGGTGGGTATTCAATTAACGATTTTGATTGGGATGACAGACGCTGGGGGCGAGAAAAGGAAATGATTAGGGGTGAGCGTTCGATCGAGTCGAATCAAAAAAATTTGAGTTAATCGAGTTGACGCATCATATTTTACAACTCAAACTTTATTTGAAATTTTTTCAGTTCGAGTCGAGTTTAAGAAATTCGAGAATTCCTATAAAAGTTTAATTGTAATTATTTATCATGTTATAGTACGGTTTGATTCTAATTTAAACGACTTTCTCTAATCATATAAGATATGCATATATATATTTTTTCATATGTTGCAATATTTCTTCATATTTTTATATATCGGCATATATATCACAAAATTGAGGGACTCGTCTCGAACTTAAAAATAAATTCACTAATTATAAAAAATTTCGAGTTATTCGAGTTATTCAAATTTCTTTTTTACAACTCAAACTTTATTTAATTTTTTTTCAAGTTGAGTCGAGTTTATGAAATTTCGAGTCGAATCAAGACGAGTCGAATATTTTCGCCTCGAGTCGAATCAAATTATTCGATTTTTCGAGTCAAATCGAGTTTTGCTCACCCATAGGCGGCAGTGGAGTCAGTGGCCGATGGGAGTTTAATTCAATTATAATATAAAAAAGTATTAATAAAATATTAGTTGTCGTGCAGCTCAAAAAATTAGTAAAAATATTCAAAATTTAATGAGTAAATTAAAAAAATAAATTTTAAACTATAATCTTAAATTATAAATTCTAAATTTTAAATTTAAAAAGTACATTCTCTATTAAAAAAAAGTACATCTATCTCAATTTTTTTAACTATAACTTTAAATATTATGGGACATAAATAAAAGCAATGAGGTAGGAAATTTTTATTCGTATTTGAATCATGTTCCTGCCCGAATGCTTGCCTCGTGTGGTTACGGCCCGCATTTTACATGATCACTTGGATAAGGATCTGCTATGGCCGCGGCTCTTGGAACCGAAACTTGGATTCCTCAATGACTCCCTTACACTATTCCACCTGCTAGGTCTAGCAGTCATTGAATCACCCTGCGAGAAGAAATAACCCTTTAGTAAGCTTTGACTGGAGGATTCCTGGGTTAACGGTTCAGATCTAGATCGGTGTAACACGATCTCTATTCCTCCCGAGGTGGTTGCTCCATTCCCAGTCCCTTGTGTGAGACACTCTCCCGTAGGAATATCCTCTTGGGGCGCCATGTAATTCCAATAACATGCGAATGCAGCGAGTGTAAAGAAAGCCAAGGACCCTATACTAAAGACGGCCAGCATCATGAAATATCTATCCAGATGACTTGTGGCACTAATGTCACCAAACCATTCTCTGAAAACAAATATAGTTCCTATGCTCACAATTTTACCCATTATCATCACAATTTTATTGAATAGCAACTCGTACATTCTCATGGATTCCGGGACCAAGTTATAGAAAGACCCTTCCATCCCTTCTTCAACAAGTCCACCCATGATTCCCAATAGTAGAAACTGAGGAGTCAACCACATGATATTCATCGGAATCCACTCATCCTCCTGGTAGTCGGAGATTCCATACTCGTTGAGTAACCTCAATCTGCGAACCTCGACCTGCCAAGCAGTTATGCAACACAAAAACGAAACAAGCATTCCGATGGCAATTCTTACTAGAAAAGCACGCCTTGGTTGGTTTTCTTTCTGAAACTTTGAGGTTATAATAAAATCCACCAACTGACAAGTTACGAATTTTGTTAAGGAACTGAGAGCAGGGAAAAAAGCTAGAGGAATTCTGAAACGCCTGCCAATTCGAACTTCCAGGTTGTCGCTTTGCTCGAGGAAGAAAGTGGTCTCTTGCGACTCCACCAGACAGTAGATGAGGAGCGTTGTCCAAAGAGGGACCAATCTTAGGACTTCTCGGGTTGTTCATCGGTAATCTAAAATTGCTTTGAGGGGGGTTCTTTGCAGTAACATCTGATGCCTAGCAAAAATACCAAAGAGCCGCTCCCGTTATAATTGATGAAACAATGACAATTTGCTCCAATGACAATAAGCTTGAAATTACGATAGCAACCAGAGCACCAAGAAACCAAGCAGTACGCCACCAAAACTGTTGCCGAGCTTCCGCCATCTACGAGTTCTGGTTCGGACTGAATTGGTCTCCGAGAAATGCTTCCAGAGTTGGACTTCGTCCACCCTTCCCCAGGGTTAGTAGTAGCAGCGCCAGGTAAAATCTTCCACCGCTGCCAGAGTGAAAACATAATATCACCAATCCCTGTAATAAACAACAGTTGTATCGAATCAGTTCCTAGGCGATCTTAACCCCATGGCAGTTCAATAGCCGATGAAATAAACAAAAACACTTTGAGTTCTCACTTACGGTGATGAAAGCTTCAGTGGTGTAACCAACGACCTTGAATCGACCTAACCATTGGTCGGCGACATATGCGAGGATAAGTTCAACGAGTATCTATACACCTTGTTGGGCATTGACAATGGCTGCTGCCCTGTGGAGATGGTAACTTTCCCAAGTACTCCTTGTGACGAATTCCATCAACACACTAAAAAATGCATCTTCTACAAACGCATGACTGAAAACTAAACCTGTACATTCAATAGTCAATCGATTGTTAGGTTTTCTAAGTTACTACTGATTTCAGGAGTAAACTTAAACAGCTAAGCTAACATTACCTGAAATAAAGCAGCTTTGGAGAAACAAATGTTATAAGACGCCCAGTTGGATACTGCTTCCCTCATCGCCCCAAACATTTTGATGAACCCCGTCTTTCTTTCTTTCAAATAAAAATCTCAACAACAATATTGCTGCAATTTACCCAAATTAAATGCTAATATTTAAAAATTAAATTTTAAACTCAAATTATAAAACCTAAATTCTAAATATAAGAAAAAATAATGGGCAAGTTAAACACAACCAATCGTATATTTATAATTAATGTAAACAATTTCATATTTTTATATTTATACCTAAGATTATGTACTTGTATTTTTTATATTTACATTTTTACCATTAATATAAAAATACAAAATATAAGAGAAATTCTCTCAGATGTATATAAGATAAATCAACATCCTTATGTGCGACGAAAAACTTGACTTTGTCTGGTTTAAAGTCATAACACGGCGTTGACGGGTCAAAACCGTCCATCACTGTGCCAGCCCTTTTGTACATCATTTGTCTTTACGAGGATGCATGGGGTGTTTAAGGTCTTTACGAGGATGCATGAGGTGCTGAATTAATATGTCACTTATAATCTGCTGACCGCGATTTGATATTTTTTAATTAATTGTTTCCTAAAGCTGCTTAAGCCCATTTCCTTAAATTTAGTTCCAAGGGACCAGTAAAAGGAAAATCCTTGTGCCATATTAGAAAAGGTAGTTGGTGCAATGATCCCCTTTTCTAATAATCCGTGGTTCATAATATCACCACAAATCATTCATTCATCCAATTCAAACTACTGTCTATAATATAACTATCACTATCTGGTTTGTTGATGAATTAGTCCGAATTATGATATAAAAAAGGGATCAATTAGTCCGAAATGCTCATTATAAAATAATTATTTTAATTTAATTTATTCCATTTACACATTCAAACCCTGGCTTTACTTATTAATTTTCTCCTTGCGCTGTTTTCAAAGATTTTATTAGTCTATAATGATATCTTGTTCAGATTAGGTTTACAAACTTGGCATATAGAAGTGGAACTGTTGAAACTCGATTGCTTCACAATCAAATTAATCCCACCAATAAAAGGATCACTAATTGATTGAAATTGCATGGTTGATATATGCAGAAATAGGGTATAAAGATCAGAATGAAGAGCCAGAAGACCAGAAAGCCAAGCAAATTGTTGAGATACAGCTTGTTATAATTGATTGAGAGCAGTAAACAACTTGCTCAAAGAGAATTGGATATAACTTACAGCAAGCATAAAGTATGAAATATGAGTAGATGCAGCACTGTGGTATACAAGAGAGAAGATCGAAAGAGTCATTCCAAGTCTGTCATCCCGAAATTGGAGAGCATGATCTTTACTTGATCCACGAAATCCGAGCCGGTTGCATACTCTGTTAACATCCCAACAGCATAACCAAGCATTGCCCATCTACATCACCAATACCCCCAAATCAATTACAGACACTAAGTCTTTGTATGTCATCACAAGTTAAATGCAGTAAAAAAACAATAAGTGCCTGCAATCTTAGTTAAAAAGTCAAGCATGTGTAACATAGAATAATGATTAACCAAAATCATTCCATTTACCTCCCATTAGCAATCTCATTCTTCCCAAGGAACCCAAATAAAGGCCCTTGACTAGATTCCTCAACCTTCTTCTTCTTAAAGTATTCTTGCAGCTCCTTGGCCTTCTGTCTCTGAAACTCCAGGGTGATCACATTCTGGTCCCGGGCAGCTGCCGTTGAAGGAGGCGTGGGTTGCGGTGGAGGAGAAGGAGAGGGAGACAAGGGGGGACCGGTTTCAAAGGAGGTGTTGTAGAAGGTGCCATGGGTCTTCTCAAAGGACCGTCAGTTTGAGAGTTCCTTATCGTCGCGACATTAGGCTTGGGTGCTGCAGACAATCTGCAACTGGTTGAACATGACGGTAAAGAAGCTGATGAGGGAGATGGAGGTGAACAAGGGTTTGGGATATTCAGACATGTGATTGAGGTTGTCATAGACATATCAATATTGTTTTTCTTTTGTTTATCTAAATTCTGGGGTTGTTTTTTTCCTAGTTATTGCGTACTTTTTATGTTCTTACAAGCCTAAGGTTGTGTTAGAACCTAGAAGTCGGGTGTGTGGATAAGGCATCGCCAAGTTTCAACAGACAGATGGGTTTGAACGTAAACCTGTCGATTTCGACACGAGAATAAAAAGACATGACAATACGAGATACAAGGTAAAATGGTAAAATTAATGTGTATAAAATATACATCACAAATCACTCTTTTATTAGTAATTTAACGAATGGGTCTCCGTATTGTAAAAAGTCACAATCAAATCATTTTAATCATGTGATTGTAACAATCAGATCATTATGGTGTTAAATCTCAAACATACGTGAAATGATTGTTAGAAAACATTATTTTTTTGTTGGATAATACATCATAGGTCACTATATTATTAGTAAGTTTACAAATAGATAATTGTACTTCAAAAAGTTACGAGTCAATTAATTTTGTTACAAACGTGTTTATTCGGGTTTTACACTACTCAAAGATCGGGGATCCATTTGACTATATGAATGAACCATAGAGGATTAGATTTTATATTACACATTACTTAATTGTCACAATCGATTGAGTGACTCAATTGTTGTAACTTTTTGACATACATGGATTTTTCAATGACTAGAAGTTAGAACATTCACATTAATGTCATTTGTGATTTACCGAAACAATGGTCTGGCTGTTAAAATCAATTAATCGAGTAACTTGATTGCAACTTTTTGAAATTCAATTACCAATTTATAAACTCACATAATTGAGTGGCTTGTTGTGTAATTTACCCAAAATACAAATATACGGCACATGTATTCGCGTGTAATAGAAGTATCCATCCATGCCTGAAAAATCTTAAAATAGAAGTATCCAAATTTTATTATGTAATCCTGATTTCGTCCTTGATAATAATTTAAAATATAAATAAAAACTAACAGAAGCTAGAGTGAGGTGGTAATAATTGTTATGTTACAATATTGTAACAATTGATGTAATATTTTATATATCTTTTAATAATATTTTAAGAAGCTGCCCCTTTTTCACCTTAAATTAAGTTTCCTTTTTTGTAGAATTTATCTACTAAGGTGGCCCAGAAAGAAAGCTCCTCTCTATTGGTTGCATTCCATTTTCAAGTAGAATCAAGAAAACAAAACAGCATTTGCTGCTTCTTTTACCGAATATCAATTGAACATTTCCAACATAACAAGATGAAGCTCTTTTACCTGATATGCATCATTTAACTCAAGCAAACTACATAATTGTACATGAACAAGTTCTTTCATTTCCATTATCGAAATCGTCGTCTGATCCACCTGTTTCACTGACATTAGACAAAATGGTACAATTTCATCAGCATAATTCAAGGTAATTTGAAAAGAAAAAAAAAAGGAAAAACGAAAGAGTAGTGAATGCAGACAGAAAGAGCAATGAGTTGGCGCCCAAAAAATGAAGAAGAAAAAAAAAACAAAAGAACTATTGATAATCTATTTAACAGTTTTGGTACACGGAATTAAAAGGAAAACTAACGGGTAACTAATTAAATAGCCATGCCGACGTCATACCATACACATATCTTGCAAGTCTTTTGACAAAGTACGTAAAAAAATAGAGGATGTAGAAAATCCCCTAAATCGTGATCTATCTAGCGCCATATAAGAAGATGTTATTACCATTCTGGAAAATACATGCTAACATGCATCTAAAAACAAACCACGTATTCACCAGTGCAACAATGCAGGCTGGGGTGTCACTGAAGATGACCAAACAGATGAGCACACAAACATGCCTTAGGGTAAGCACTCACAAAATTTTCCTTTCGTTTTTCTGTAAAAAATAGGCTTTTTCAATATGATCGGAGCCTTATTGTTTCCTTCAGAGGGAAGGAAGTGTTGGGTACAAGAATATCAAGGCATCATACAAACCAAAGACACTATCTTCAGTGCAACACCAATATTTTAGTCCCTAGTAACTTTACTTCCATCTATATGATTCCGTAGGGTAATTATCATACCTGATACCTCATAGTAATAACACATATTACCACTACTAGGAAACAATGATTCAGCTCAATTTATTCAAATAACAACTTGAATAGGAGTTAGGCATATCAATCACATCTCCTTTTGATTTTGTTGCCTAATCACATTTTTCTAGAGTATAAAACAATGCCTAAAAATATATGGGCTTCTTGGTTCTTACATCACCTCAAAAGAACACATATGCATGCATCGGGGGTTCAGATCTTGAGAACCACTGCTCTAAAATCAGATCTAATCAATATGAATAACAACCAAGCTACCAGTGGCAAAGCTTCCTATACATGTATAACCAAGAAACCAGACCAAAGTTTGACAAAATATAGCATCAACAGAGAAGTCTAGTTCATATCTAAGTGGCATGCTATCACATAACTCAGATCAAATTTCAACTTATCAATCCCTTACTACATGTTCTTTTACAGTACTGAAACGTAAATATATCAATTTTTCCTATGGTTACCCATTCATTTAGGAAACCAATGAATAAGATTGTGCCAGCCATTTTTTTATTTACATCATAATACATATTTGCAATGGGTGTCATCAGGACTCATAGGAAATTTTAATTACTTTATTGAGCAAGGAAACATGTTACATGAATAATAACACGACTTTTACAACCTATGACGCATGAGTGTCTACAGAGTCACAGGCAATTCTATTCAATATTCAAAACCCCTTTACATAGCAAGCTTTAGGACAAGACGGAAGTGTGACAAACTTACCAGCATTGTTGGAGACATAATATTGTATAAGTTCATGATACACAATCTAAGAGACACAAAACATATCGCATAGCATATTAACTTAAAACAAATGTTACTGCATCGCTCAGAACTTTAGTTTAGAGCAGAAATTTGTTGTACCTGGGCTCAAATTCCCTGATATCGGCTAGCTCACTACCACAAGCATCAGTCCACTGTACCTTTCTTCGTTCTGCATGACTGTGGATGTCACCATCATTTTCCCCTGATGCCTCATGGTCATTAACATCCTCAAGAGGAGCGGAAGTGTTAATTGGTCGCTTCTTCAAACTACTTTTAAGGGCAATCTCTCTTACATTACTATTTCCGTCATCAAGTTGAGCTGTGTGATCATTAGTTTTATCCAAAACAAGAGGCTCTGGCAAGACATCCTGCTGTTGAAGAGGGCCGACTTTCAAAGCTGATGGGGCATCAAGTCCAGCGGAAGTGCGACCAAAGCAGACTAAAGAGGAGCACCCACGGGAAAGCCGGTTCTTGATGGAAGCCAGCTGATTCAGGTCAGGCTCAGATTCTTGGTCCACCAACTGGTAATGATTCCACGGC
Source organism: Hibiscus mutabilis (assembly GCA_019671005.1). Lineage (NCBI taxonomy): Eukaryota > Viridiplantae > Streptophyta > Magnoliopsida > Malvales > Malvaceae > Hibiscus > Hibiscus mutabilis. The sequence continues at coordinate 169,675 of JAGYYJ010001007.1, forward strand.
GAAACTCTCATGGGCCTGTCCTCGTGCTTCTGACGCAAGAGAAGAAGGGTCAAGCCCTTGCTATACCCAGACGCCGAAGAACTGAAAAACCCTCCTCCTACTGTCAATAACATCAGTTCTTCTCATCTGGGGCACACAGATAACACCTTTGTTTTTCTTGTCAACAACCTTCAAGTTACAACAAATTGAAGCAAACTAGACCTAACTCCTGCATCCACCCATATCTCACAGTCAACGAAGTCATCAAAACTTCCCAAACAATCCAATTTAACATTTAATGGAAGGCAAAGCTCTTACATTCCGTCTATAGTTTCTACTAAAGTGCAATCCTAGGTAACCAAAAGTTATTACAGACAAAATAGCTATTGAATTCCTTAAACACTAATAGTTATCATCATGGTCAACCCTCAAAAAAAAATTACTACCACCATAAATAATTAACAGCCATAAATTTATTACTTTAATAGATTAAAATTTAATTAATTTTAAAACACAAAAACAAAGAAAAAAAACAAGAGTTTGTATTTACACTCGACCAGCTCACAGCAATACTCAATAAATATACAGAAACTATTAAGAACATCAATGGCGAAGAGAATATAAAACAAATTGAAGTGTGATTTAAGATCTGTTTTCTTTTAATGTAACAAAGACCAGCTCAGAGCAGTGCTCTCTTTTTGATTGAAGTGAAAGCATTAAAAATGGAGTACAGAAAAGTGACAGCGAACAACTGAAATTAAAGGAACAAAAAAATTGCTTTGCTTTGCTTTCCTTTCACTTTCTCACGAAACAAACAAGAACACAGATCACAGGAGTTTTAGAGTTTACCAAAAGGCGACTAAACAGATCTCAAGACTAGAAGAAACTTGAAGACAAAATTGCCGGCGCCGGTATGTTAGATCGCTGCTAACGTACGAATTAATCGGCGAAAAACGGAGAGGGAAAATGGAAAATTAAAAAAAACGAATTTATAAGAATTCTATGCTTAGTTTGCTAAGCTTCGTAAATATAAGTCTTTAAATATAAATATAATATATATATTAAATTTGTATTTTATATTAAATACAAATTATTAAATAATTCCGATTGAATTATGGGTTAAACAAATAAAATAAATGGTAATGATAGTGACATCCACGGCCGATGGGTCCCTAAAATTATTTTTTATTTTTTGTTAGATTTTTTTAAGAAAAACAAAACAAAAGTAAGATTTGTTGGGAAATAATGTGTTGGAAAGGTAAACAGATAAATAAAATAAAGAGGAAAGCATGGTTTTGTTTGTTTATTTTAAGTCTTAATCAGTAATTAAAATATTTACTGCTTTCCTAGAAGTGCTAAAATATAATTAGATTTTAGAACTTAAAAGTTATAATCACATTGAACTATGTTTAAGGACTCATTCAGTAATACTTTTTTAACGGTCGTTAGAGTGTCAACCGAAAAAGTTTGAGGCTGACGAGCGTTTTCTCGCAAGTAAAAAATTTAGTTTTTCTATTCAAACGGCCGTTGGAGGCTGACGAGTGTTGTAAAATCTTTGGTGAACGCAGTCTAAATATAACACTTTTTTGAATCAAACAAGTGGTTTTATTAGAAAAACGAATGGCGTTCATCTTAAAAGACTTGAGTTCAATCGCAATGTCTGCAAGGTGTATGTACATTGTCAAATGGTTAAAAATTTATATGAACATATACTACATGGATTAATATCTTATACACTGGCAGTGAAAAATAAAGTTTTCACAAGCGAGATTATTTAGTGGTTTAGGGTTTTAATTTAGGATTTAGAGGTTGGGGTTTAGGTTGTAGGGTTTAGAATTTAAGATTTGTAGTTAGAGTTTAGGGTTTGTGGTTAGATTTTTAGGGTTTTAAGGTTAAAATTTTAGATTTTAGATTTATACTTAAAAATAGGCATGCTTGTGTAAATTTTTTTTTGCACTGACAGTGTATCAAATATTAATCTATATTACATTATAATTAATTTTAAATTATTAAAAAAATATGATCACTTTTTCGCAAAATAAAAATCAAGTTTTACCATTTTCATCTATTTCATGCGTTTAAGTGCTTATTGTTTTTTAATAGCTTATTGTTAATAATACTACCATATAACATTGCTTTATTTCTTATAAAAAAAGCATTGCTTTATTTGGAAAACAATATCAAAATTTTTATCGTTATATCTACATTAATCTATGATAATTTTTACATTAATATATGATAATAGCAATCGATTATTAATTGATTTAGTGAAAAAGATTAGATTTTGTAAACAAAATAAGAAACTCAAATTTTAGTCTTGTAAAGGAACAAATTAATTTAAGGTTCAAATGTAACAAAATAAAATTAAAATATAAAAGAAAGGGTGTCGTGCCCCTCCAAATTTGAAAAAATTATAATTTAATCCTTTTAAATGTTTAAAAATATAATTTTACCTCACAATTTTTTAAAAATCTATATTAAACGTCAATTTTTTTGAATTCTTTTAATTAAATTCCTCCAATAATTTTAGAAGTTTTCTCACTCAAAATTCAAAAAAAATTAAGACCCTAAATTTTTTAATATATATATTAAACCCTTCAAAACTTTTAAAATTTTTATAATTAAATCCCTCTTAATTTTAGAAGTTCTAATTAAATCACTCAAAATTCAGAAAAATATAGTTAAGACTCCAAATTTTTCAAAAAAAATATAAATTAAACCCTTCAAATTTTTAAAAATTTCAATTTAAACCTGTATTTTAATTTTTTTTAAGTTGACCCCTTAGAACTCTTTTACCGAGATCAAGGTTACAGTTGGTGTAATGATGCCATATCGTGTTCCTGATTGTATTGGGTTTAATAATGTGATAGGCAGACAAGTTATCAAGCAATGGAAGGAAGGAAGCATATTTTCATTTCTTCAACATACTTTATGAGTGAGTCACATAATGGGCAATCAAACCAGAATCTATATAGATGATGCACCATAGAACGAATCATTCAGAACAAACACTTTACCGAGACAAAACCCTAAGCAATCCTTTATAAAGTACAAATAATTTAGAGAATTTCAACAAGCCCTTTGAATTTTCTTTTTCCTTGGAAGTAGCTGAATTTTGATCGAACAAAAAAGCTTTACCATGAAATTTAAGGCCTCCAAGCAAATAGAACCAAAACACAAGCACAACTCACTACACTATTCTTCTTGAAATGCATTCGGCTATTCACCCGTGCCCATGTGTTTTTATTTTTGTGTGGTGTAACCATCTTTATGTTGTGCTTTTTTTTTACTTCGGCAAACAAAAAGATGATGCACCAACCGCCGTTCTGGACCCTTTTAATTGTTGGGGTTCGAAAAAGAGTTACCTTGCATTATCAGAAACTAGATTCATGAGATGGACAATCGGCATGCATGTCCATCGAGGTGTCGTTGGAGCTGGGAGGATTAGAATCCCTAGTCTGGTTCTGGAGAAAGCTAGGTTCATTATTCCTGGCTCCATTTCCTGAAGGAAGACCACCGTTAGGACAGTATCCTTCTTGAGCAATGTGATAGTGCTGGAGGCTCCGACGAACAGGACTTGATAAAGCATTTGAGAAAACTAAATTCTTGGACTGCTGATCACAACGGTCAGGGCGTGTTCCCTGCCCAGCAGTTTGTCCAGATGAGCCCGAAGAGACCATGAAATTGGCATTCATGAACTGCATCGTAGATTGGGGATGCTGCTGTTGGCTTGGTGCTCTTGGTGACATTGATGGCTCTTCACTATAGTCTAGTTCATTCTACAAGATTGTAAAAATGTTAAGATTTTCAGAATATAATAAAGATAATTATTCATTATAACAAAAAGAATGGATCAGAAAACACACGAAGTGTAACTCATGCTAAAAGGATCATAAGAAGATTAGCTGCATTAGCAATATTCCAGAAGGGAGGACCAACCCTTGCAATCTTTGCAGCAAACATAGTTGCAGTTGCACAAACCTTTAATGGCCAAAACTAGAAGACTATAAAACTAACAATTGCCTGCTTACAAGAGCAAACATTACTTTTCACCATTATGATAATGATGTCACTCAAGGATAGTTGGCAGCCAGTTGATTAGCGTGCACTACTCAACTACTGACTAAATTTGTAATAAGAGACATACTTGACTAAATTTGCAGGTTTCTAACATATGAATAATTCATAAAATGGTTTTTATTGCTTAATGTGCAGTAGATATATTAAAATTACTGTTCATAGCAGTGAGCTTTGTCATTTTTATTTGTATTATGTTATTTAGCACTTGATTTTAACACAGGTTTGATTCAAAATTACTGTTCATAGCAGTGAGCTTAGCCGTTTATTATTGGTCAAAACTCAATTATTTGCAAAATAATTTGGAATGAAAAAAAGAAGCATGCATGCAAAATTTGATTCAAATGTTATTTATATCCTGATAAGAGTCTTAGATAGAATAATAACCAGATGGATCTAATATATCACAGGTTTGTACATGATAAATTCTGTAAAACATATAATAAACACATGAAGGAGGAAGAGCTATGTCATCCAATGTCATTAAAGAACAACCAAGAAAAAGGAATATGTCATTCAACCTTAAGAAGAAGACTTGGATCAATTTTTTATGAGATACATTACAACTAAAACAGCATTAACTTACATACATTCAAAGAGGAAAGATGATAAAATATTAAAAGAAGAATAAACCCGAAGGTAACTGAGGATATCCATTGTTGTTACTCTTGATCCTTCCTCTTGTTGTCTCCAAATCCACTGGTAATTTTTTTTCCTGAAAACAAGTTGAAAAAAAATGTATTAGTAGAACTAGTAACTCGCCAGTAGAAGCACTTCACAGATGACTAGTTGAGAAAGTTGACAATTGAAGGCTGGAATTCAGCCATATAGAACCAAAGAATAATTTTACAAGAAAAGACCGTTGCTCTTAAAAAAAGAATGAGCAAATTTATAAGACATCAAAAGTCCTTGTTGGAAGATAAACTTCCAAATCGAATTATGATTCTAAAGCATGTCGGATCACATTTGAGTGATGAGTCGACTTTACAAAGATTTATTAGCTACCGTCAAGCTGCCAGTACACCCCCTCCAATTTCTAATCACGTTCGTTAACACAAAAAACTTTAACCTCAAAATCCATGGTAAGGGTTCTAAATAAGTTGGTTGCATGAACCAGTGGCTAACAAGTTTCAAGCGTTAAAAAGGAATGTGCTTAAGGAAGAAATATTGAGCTATACTCGTAGCCTTAAACAATGCAGAAAACATGATCTGATTCGCACAATCCTGCATTTTCACAACTGAGGCACTGCAATTTCGAGTATTGAGCTGAAAAAAGAAATTCTTTTGGTGATATTAACTTACGATGATTTATAAACAATCAAGCATCCCCTAGCAATCAGTTCCACTCATTGCTAAATGTACAACACATCAACAAGAGCATTTCTTCTTTAAATAAATAATATTATTATTCAGGTTTTTCATCAAAACCAAAATGCACCACACTATCTTAAAGGTAAAATCCAAGCACACGAGTGCAATATATTCGGAACACGCAAGGAAACACTGAGCTAAGAAATTTAATCCAAACCAGTAAACCCCCTAAGCATATACGCATCAATGAAATATTTTTACCCAAATTTAAATATAAAATATAAGAATAAAACCAGGCTTGATTGATCAAAATCATTTATTTGAACCACTCAAAAATAGAAAGGCAATAAGACGCAAAACCCAGAAGCAAAAACAGATAAAAAAATCATAAAGCTAAGATTTCATGCAAATAAAAACCCAAACATAAATATGTGAGTGTTGTGTGTGTGTGGAGATGAAGAGAGGGAATACAAGGCCATGGCGTTTGCAAGCTTGGAAGGAGAGCTTTTGCTGATTCATAGCCTGAGTATAAAGCTGAGACAAGGAGTTAGCGGCGCCGGAAAACGAGGCGTACATAGTCCGATCCACCTCATCGAGGCTCGTAGCTATCGACTTCCTTTTCTTCCCCATATTTCCCGATTTCCTCTCTCCTGCGATCGACAGGTTTTCAGTTGCTTTTGGTTGTCGATGAAAAGGAGAGAATTTTCACCTTTTTCATTTTCTATAAAATTTTGAACTTTCTGGTTTCTGGAGGAGAATAGAGAAAAATGTCGCTTCTTTTTTATACTTGTTCTAAGCGGAAGGTTGAAGACGGGGGCTTGAGGGACACGTCTCGGCATCGCAGTTGAGCCATTGATTAAAAAGCCCGTTTGGTGGTTCGTATATTTGGTCTAGCTACGGCTGGCATTTCGTACGACCCACAAGCTAACCTAATTTGGATTGAAGAAATTTCGATATTTTCTGATTTATATATTAATTATCTGTATAATTAAAAATATTTATAGAACGTTTTTTTATTTTACAAAGGATTCGATAAAATCTACATTAAGTGATTAAAAATATTTATATTATTTTATTTTATATAGATTTAAATCCTACATTAATCTTAAAAACAAAATTTCTCTAGAGCAATATTTAGAAAAAATATACAAACTATTTCAAATATTGAGTTTGAAACTAGTTAAAATTGGCATTATTGATATTTTTTTTATTTATATAAGAGATAAATTCAATGCAAAAATTAATTATAAAAAGAAAAAATAAAATAATAAATAAAAATTAATTTTGAATAAAAGTATATTTATAATTTTTTTTACTCAATTATTTTATCTTTTATCTACTTTTTGTAATTTTTTTTATTTATTTTTCTTTAATTTTTATAAAAAAAATATATAAAAACAGTATTACACAAATATTTAATATATTTAAAATAAAAATATACTCTATTTGTAATTTCTAACTGAATTTAGTATAGATAATCATACATATTTTTAAAAATAGTAAACTTTGATACACATGTAAAATTAATTTTACACAAGCTTGTGTATTTATACTATAAAAATCCAAATCATAAATTCATAACCCTAAAAAATCAAAAGTAGTAAACCTTAAATTTACACTAAATTTCTATCGCACTTTATTAACTTTCACACTTTTAGAGCTTTATTGTTATATTTGATGTATAAAAATTTTAATATTTATAGTGTAATTCTTTTCTAATATTTTCACTTTAAATACAATTTATTTTAAAAAAAAATACTAGTGTCAATTTATGTTCATTCCAATCCAACTTTCTAGCTATCCAAACAAATCAATTAAGCCCCTACTCACCTGCCTTTCATTTTCCCTTGATTCCTCTCTCTCCTCGACTGCATTTCCCAAAACGGTACGATGTCCCATCGTTTTAATTTCCCTTTTCGATGCGTAGATCTGTTATTTGCTTTCGCATTCATTGCAGTTCTGCGATCTATCACTGCCTTTTTCTCAGATCTAATTTCCAATTCTTTCTTCTTTTTTCTTTTTCTTTACTATATTTAGATCTGTCTATCGACGAGAGAGTTCAATGTGACTTCCTTTCCTTTTTCTTATTGATCGGTTAAGGAAATCTGTAGTGAAAAATATTTTAGTTTAATTAACTCTGGTAGTTTGCTTGTTTTTCTCACTCTTGAATGTTTACTAATGTAGATTTTTACAATTATCATTATGAATTAAAAAGAAAAGTAATTTAAAAGTTAATCCAGTAATTTCAGATGTGATTTTTTTTAGTTGCATTAATCGTGTTTCATACCATTTCACAAAAATATTAAGACAGGGTTCAAACTTTTATCTATATTACATTCATGTTAGAATAGGAGTGTCTTTTCAGGATGTCTTTTTGGGCTTTTTCATACTAGCATTTTTAATTGTGGTTTTAAAAGATTAACGCTTCTTCGGGTTTTTTCTTTCTTATCTGTTGCTATTATTTTGTAGGATTTGTTGCTGCGTTGTTGGAAACTCTTGGACAATATTTGAACATGGATGGATTACTTGAAAAACGTTGAGTT